>MUZC01000684.1:57723-69928 GCA_002072015.1 Radix auricularia | reverse complement strand
CCCCAAATCCGTATTATCTAATTAAAAATCAGTTGAAAAAGAACTTTTTTTCTTTTGTTATTTAAGTATGTATTTAGTGCAATGGTCCAAGCTAATATCGTAACAGCGTGGAATAATTCAAAATGTTATTGAACATTTTTCAAGCTATCAAATATTTATGATGGAACTGTTATTTAAAGTTGCGCGTTTTGATAGGACGTAAAATTTCTTAAACACCCCCATTCAGTGGAGTCGCTAGGGGTGTGTGGCGGGGGCGGGCCGCCCCGGGTGACACCATCGGGGGGGGGGTGACACCAAAATGTAAAATTCTGTATTTCCCGTTATTTGGCGATGGACAAATCGGAGTAGCTCTATGGGTTAAGTCATGAGGGGGTGACACCATGAGCTACCGCCCCGGGAGAAACCAACTCTAGTGACACCACTGAACCGCTTTCCCCTCGTCACACATCGTCACAACCTCTTTTTTAGGCGTGTGGTGTCCTTTATCGATGACCCTTTTACCGTTCAGAGTGTTTCAAAAGTACGATTCTTTTTTAAACAGCTCATTATTGCTATTAGGTTTATAATAACATTTTATTTTGTTATAGATTTTTAGTAGGGCTGCGGAAATTATCGATTAATTTCTCGATTAATCGGTTATTTTTAATCGATTAAAATTATTTTAAGCGATAAAGTAGCGATTAAAACTATGGAAAATCTTTTCAATTATATTACTGTATAATCAACATTTTTAAAAAATGTGAATTGCCTGTTTTTGTTACTTCCCTTGAAATTTTCAGTTGAATGACGTCGTAATCTTATTTTTAACTTTAATAAAAAAATTATCGATTAATTATTCTGTAATTTCAAAAGTTGACGATTAATTTTAAATTAATCGATAACAGCCCTAATTTTTAGACACCGTTCCACTCACCTGATTGGCACAGACGAAGAAACTGCTGCATGAAACGGGATCGGGGTAGAAGTCATTGTGTTTTCCTAAACAGTCGAATTCGCCGAGTGATTGGGCGATCGCTGCTTGGTCTGTGGGTGTCAGGGACGTAATGGTGGGAGGAGCAGCAGATGAACCAATCATGTATCGATTATGATATAAATAACAACAAATAGTAGACAGGTATTGGTTTAGAATTTTCGTTTTAAAAACATGAGCTTGGCTAACTTTAAAATTTTGATAACTAAACTGAATATCTATATTTTTTAAATATTTGTTTTCAAGAATCTTTTATAAAAGTAAAAAGTCGCTTCATTAAAGTTACTCACTTGGCCCTGCGATGGTGGGTTGTGGTGTGTGGGATGTGGAGTAGGCTGGTTGGCTGTGGACATGAAGTGGGTACGACGTGTTAGTCAACTGTTTTTATAACTGGCTTATAAAACATCTTCATTGACACATGAGCTTATATCGGATTGTCTCTAATTTATCTGACACTTTAGAATTGTGTCCGTTTTATGGTTTAGTTTTAAATTACATCTTAGAGATTTCCGAAATAAGACAAATAAAAAATGTTGATAATCTAATTAAAAAATAATAATTCTGACACTCGTGTATTTAATAGATTAGCGAACTTAAAGTGTGTAGTAACTTCAACGAAGTGATAGTGAGCTATTTAAGTTTAATTTCCAGAGGATGTATACGATTCGTTTTAACTCTGACACATTTCACACCGCGGGCCATTTCGTAGATAAAAGAAAATGTCTTTATTGATATCATCGGTTAAACAGTCTGTAGCTACTCATGGATGAGGTTTTTAATTTCAGGTAATTGTTAACTGTTTAACAAATTAGAGACCCTGCCGAAGTAAAAGAAAAATAATTTAAAACCACGTTTTTATAAGTGGACTAAAAAGAAGAAAATTAATTAAAACTTATAAGCCCAAGTAATTTGATTTAATATGACTAAAAAAACGTGGTGCGGGCGCTTATGAGGTTTTACATAAGCAGTTCACACATTCTCTTACTTATAGATCTCTTTTTTGTAGTCTTAATTATAAATCTGTAACTTTTATACCAAACATTAGAATGGGATTTTGAAGCAACCGCCCCACGTTTTTAGTCATTTAAATCAAATTACTTAACTTATACGTTGTAATTTATTTTCATCTTTTTAGTCCATTTATAAAAACGCGATTTTGAAAAATCTTTTATTTTACCTATATTTATTTTCTTCTTTTTATCCACTTATAAAAAATCTGGTTTCTAAAATTTTTTTTCTTCTTTTTTTAACCTTTATTTATTTTTATACCAAACACCTCAGAAGCGCCCGCCCAACGTTTTAATACCGCGGGCCTTGGTCAAGGGGTGAAATCATGTGGCACGTAAATGCAGTCTTGTCCATAGGAATGTTTTTCCCATGGGATTCCCATGGGAAACGTCCCATGGGATGGGATGGGATGGGACAGGCATAAATTGCCATGGGATGGGATGGGACCAAAAAATATGTCCCAGGACAAGCCTGCGTAAATGTCAACAATAGCAGACATACACATATGGTTTATAGAGATAAACTTTAAAAAAATGCATTAATTTAATTACGGTACATTCGATCGATCTGAAATTTCGATACCATGCATTGTCAACCAAGATCTGTCCGTGGTAATATATTTGAAATTTTGTGGACAGACAGACAGACAGACAGACAGACAGACAGACAGACAGACAGACAGGAGCGATTGTAAGTTAATAAAAATGGGATAAAAATACAAGGCCTCAAAAAAAAACAACTGGAATATTATAAATTAGAATGTATTTCAGAATTTTCCTGGTCACATTTTTCGGACACATTGCACCAAAAATAGAAAACATTTACACCTCCTCCCCATCCACACCCTTTGAAAAAAGATTAGATCCTAGCCCCCCCTCCCCCTAACACACAGAGACACCACTTTTCACCCTAACCTCTACCGTTGTTTGTGTATTCTTTGTTGGTAACTCACAGTTTACCTCACGGCAAAAATTCAAAAGCAAGGCATTGAAATGCTGTTAGATTTGTTAATTAAACTTTCAGCATTTTAAACTTGTATCAAATAATTGTCGAGATTTTATCCCCAAAACGAATATCCATGTGAAATCGTCCAGGTGAAAGAACTTTTCTGGGGGGTTAACCGTCCAGGTGAGATAACATAGCATAATAAATATTTAAATCATGGCATTGGTATGAGAATGGCTATAGTCGGGGATCATAAAAAAAATATTAGTAACTAAATAACCTCAATAACCCACATTTGGAGGAAAGTCAGTAGTCCTGAACCTAAGGCTCTTCATAGGTCTTCCCGGGAAAATCTCCCAGCAACAATGATGCCCTCCCCCCTCCAAGGGAACCTAATAGCTAAGGACCACCCCCGGAACGGCCGCCTGATAGGTGGCCACACTGGCATCCAAAAACAAGGTCGAAGATGCCTCCAACAAAAAATTGACCTCTCAAGGAGGGGGTGGATTGTCCTATTTCAACTCTTAACAACTTCGGGGCCATCACGGACTGTCTCTAGGCGTGAGGATCATCCATGGGACCAACCTAAATATCAGTAACTGAAACACTTTTTGTTACATCTTGCTTGCTTACACCGGACATTTGGCCGTGGAGGGGTCAGCCATCTCCTTGAGGACAGCGTTCATCAGTGGGTACCTGCCCTGGTCGCACGTATTCCCATTGAAGTCATCAAGGTCAAGGGCCCAGAACATGACCCCACCAAACTTGTTCTGTTTGGTATAGCAAGCCTGTATTCAGGGGAAGGGTGGAGATGAACATTAAAGTATATATAAAAGTGTTTACAGATGTGTTTTTTTTTCTCTTCAAAATGCAACTTTATAATTTAACTAGATCCGCCCCGCGACGTAGCATACGCCGCCGAGCAGGAGGGGACGGTAGCTCAACCACAGTGCGCATGTCTTGAGACCAATGGTGGGCAGGCGTATTCTATTTATAAAATTTATTGGCAACCAAGGGTGGTTTGTCTTGCTTGCTCTGGCATATCCTAATTATAAATTGCGTCATGCTTGCTTACTCACGCCGTCTTGTTTTCCATAATTTCTAGCGAGTTATATATAGAGATTAACTTTCAACAAAAGCCTTGGTTTCATGAGTGGCTTAACTTCCTTTTCACTTGTTTTAGAGAGTTTAAAAAAACAAAACATATTCGACTTAACATGTGAGCAGTATTAAAATGAATGAAATACCTTTTCCGTCACACTTTGGATGTCGTCATAGCCGACCCAAAAGTTGCCTTTAAGGAGATAACGGTTCCTCTGGGAGGGCACATCAAAGACCTGGCCCCCCGCCTTCATTAAATCACACACCTGGGGACATAGTAAAATATTTGATGGGTTATTATCTCACTTGCAATCAAACATTATGTACATACAAGTCTTGGCGGTTTCAGTTCTGTCTAATGTTTAAAAATAACGAATTGTATATATTTTAGAGGTTGATTTTAAAAGCAGAAAAGAAACTGATGAAAAAACGTGATGCGTGGATCCAGGTGACATTTCATTCTTATTCTTCTTTGATAAGTTTTAGTCAAGGGCTTATGACAACCATTCCTTTATTTGCTCTATTTTAAGATTTGTTTCCACGGTAGGTTAGATGATACACGATGTAAATTTTGATTAATAGACTTTGTTTATTTGTAGTGATAAAGACATTAGCAGAAATGTCTACACATGAATTTGTCTATTAATAAAACCTTAGACTTATTGTTTGTGTCTTTTGTATACCAATATAGTAGAGAGTTTACAAAATACATATCTAAAAAGTTGCAGACTTTATGGCCTGATGTCCTAAATCAAATAGTTTATTTCTCGTATTCCCTGTTTTTGAAGACTATGTTAAAAATTCTCTGTAACAATATCTAACATTTTATTCTTTCACATAACCTGTTCTACTAATGCCTTCAAATGTTTTTAGAAAGCAGGATCTACTATTAGTTTGAAAAGATCCCACACATCAAGTTCTAAATGGCTCCAAATATATCACATATAAAATTCTTAATGGCTTTTAAAAAATCACATATTATCTCCTACATTGCCAAAAAAGTATCTCAAACTCTGTCCCATTACCGCCGTCTCTGGTAGACCCACCTCGTAGTAAGAGACAAAACCCTTTTCCATGGTGTAAGTTCCAGCATCGCCCGGCTTAGAGGCAGGGGCTCTAACTCCTTTATTAGCCAAACTATCCAGGAGAAACGACCTGCCGTAGGTTGCTATCCCTATGTTGATCTTATCTCTAGGAGCCCCCAACGTCACGTAATACTGGGCGGCCCAATCCTGCCAGAAATTACACGACATTTAAAAGAAAAACCACAACAATTTTTAAACATTAAAATAAACCATAAACAGAAGAAAAATATAACATCATATGAAAAATGGACCTTGCTAATGCAAATCTGTTAGTATGATCTTAGGATAAAACATTGGTTGAAGCGCCTAGTTTCGAATTCATCGACGTAACATCAAACAGCTCAGACAGCAATCAGAATGGAAGTTCAGAGGTCAGTTCTAAAAATGTTTTACATTAATTTTGTGTTTTCTATTTCTTCTTTTTGGATTTGGGGATGTTTGCAGTGTATATAGCTCAGTAAGAAGTTTTGTTAAAACTGAAAAAAAAAAAATTCACAGAATTCATTTTTTATTGAATAGGATACTTGTATGCGGGCATAGCAGCTTTAATAGGCGGTTTGTAATGTCTATAAGAAAATTTGTTGAACCAACATATGAGGTATTGTGGTGATGTCTAAAGATCGGTTGTTACCCTTACATACCAGATTGTTATGTTGATGTCTAAAAGATCGGCTGTTACCCCAACATACCAGATTGTTATGTTGATGTCTAAAGATCGGCGGTTACCCCAACATACAAGATTGTTATGTTGATGTCTAAAAGATCGGCTGTTACCCCAACATACCAGATGGTTATGTTGATGTCTAAAAGATCGGCTGTTACCCCTACATACCAGATTGTTATGTTGATGTCTAAAAGATCGGTTGCTACCCTTACATACCAGATTGTTGTGTTAATATAAGAGAGATCGGTTGTTACCACTACACAACAGATTGTTATGTTAATATCCAAGAGATCGGTTGTTACCCTTACATACCAGATTGTTGTTTTAATATCCAAGAGATCGGTTGTTACCCTTACATACCAGATTGTTATGTTAATATCCAAGTGATCGGTTGTTATCCTTACATACCAGATTGTTATGTTAATATCCAAGAGATCGGTTGTTACCCTTTCATACCAGATTGTTGTGTTAATATAACAGAGATCGGTTGTTACCACTACACAACAGATTGTTGTGTTAATATCCCAGAGATCGGTTGTTACCACTACACAACAGATGTCTGTGTTAATATCCCAGAGATCGGTTGTTACCACTACACAACAGATTGTTGTGTTAATATCCCAGAGATCGGTTGTTACCCCTACGTACCAGATTGTTGTTTTAATATCCCAGAGATCGGTTGTTACCCCTACAAACCAGATTGTTGTGTTAATATCCCTGAGATCGGTTGTTACCCCTACATACCAGATTCAGGTAAGTATCGTTCCCAGCGTCAGACTCGTGTGCGAAGAGTGGACTGTTCATGCCAGTATAGGGTTCCCAGCTGCCATGGAAGTCATATGTCATTAAACTGATGAAGTCCATGAACCTGTCGCAATACAATAAAGGCACATCATTACATGGGCGTCTCTTGTTGCCTTACATATTACATTTTTCTTAATTGACACATCATTACATAGACGTCTATTAATGTCTTACAACACACATTACATAGACGTCAGATGTTGCCTTACATTACACATCGTTACAAAGACGTATCTTGTTGCCTTACATGACACATCATTACATAGACGTTCTCTTGTTGCCTTACATGACACATCATTACATAGACGTCTCTTGTTGGCTTACATGACACATCATTACATAGACGTCTCTTGTTGGCTTATATGACACATCATTACATAGACGTCTCTTGTTGCCTTACATGACACATAATTACATAGACGTTCTCTTGTTGCCTTACATGACACATCATTACATAGACGTCTCTTGTTGGCTTACATGACACATCATTACATAGACGTTCTCTTGTTGCCTTACATGACACATCATTACATAGACGTTCTCTTGTTGACTTACATGACACATCATTACATAGACGTCTCTTGTTGGCTTACATGACACATCATTACATAGACGTTCTCTTGTTGCCTTACATGACACATCATTACATAGACGTTCTCTTGTTGGCTTACATGACCCATCATTACATAGACGTCTCTTGTTGCCTTATATGACACATCATTACATAGACGTCTCTTGTTGGCTTACATGACACATCATTACATAGACGACTCTTGTTGGCTTACATGACACATCATTACATAGACGTTCTCTTGTTGGCTTACATGACACATCATTACATAGACTTTCTCTTGTTGGCTTACATGACACATCATTGCATAGACGTTCTCTTGTTGCCTTATATGACACATCATTACATAGACGTCTCTTGTTGCCTTACATGACACATCATTACATAGACGTCTCTTGTTGGCTTACATGACACATCATTACATAGACGTTTCTTGGTGCCTTACATGACACATCATTACATAGACGTCTCTTGTTGCCTCTCACGACACATCATTACATAGACGTCTATTAATGTCTTACAACACACATTACATAGACGTCTGCTGTTGCCTTACATTACACATCGTTACAAAGACGTCTCTTTTGTTGCCTTACATGACACATCATTACAAAGACGCCTTTTGTTGCCTTACGTGACACACTGTTACATAGACGTCTCTTGTTGCCTTACATAAAACTTCATTAGATAAACGTCTTTTGTTTCCTTACATGACACATCATTACAAAGACGTCTCTTGTAGCCTTACATGACACATCATTACATAGACGTTCTCTCGTTAAATTTTGCCTTACATGATTCATATTTTAAATTTAAAAAAATCACCTTAAACACGAGATAACTTTGGATAAACTCACGGCATAATGGCGGGAATATCATAACCAGCATCGATACTTTCTTTTCCCGCCGGGAGAGCACCAGTTAGGAGTAGTCGTGGTTTTTGGCTGTTGAGAGATTCCAAATGAAAACTGTTCCACAATTCCTGTCAGTTGAAACAAATACATTGTGGTCAAGTGAGTGAAAGAATCTTGGAGTGAAATCAGGTGAAAGAGAATTTTGCGTGAATTTATTTGGGAGCAAAATATGTCTTCAATGAGATCATATAAACTGTGATTACGATACATGTTTGAAGCCCCGACTGTAAAGATATTCAACGTAACAAAATCACTTTCATTGATGTTTATAGTTGTTACCAGTTACATTTTTTGCAAACAAATTCTTATAATAACTGTCATTAACTGTCATAAACGTGTAAAATAGATCATTATATTAAAAAAAATTAAAACTCCACCGCGGCAGATGAATGGAGCACTGGAACAGGCGCCCTCTTGAATGTGAGTTATAAGCTTTGAACATAAACATAACAACGATCGTTAAACTTCATGGTAAAAATAAAACATATGTTCTCTTTAACTCATCAAAAGGAAGTAAAGAAGTAAACGCTATAGATGACTAGATCTACCTATTTGACTGAATGAATTGATGCGCACTTAAAAATCTAATTAGACTATTTTTAAATTAAACATTTTTTTAAATTTAATGTTTTTTTAAAAAAAGTTATACAACTTCGAAAAAAATAAAGTTCTAAGGATTCCATATCCTCATACAATTGAGTTATATGGATGGCATTGTGTACCTGGATAAGAAGGACCAAGTTGTGTTTGTCTTCGGGTGGACTTCCCCTTTGACCTGGATATTCCCAGTCCATGTCGAGGCCATCAAAGTTCCTGGCCCGCAGAAAGGAAATGGCCGACTGAACAAATGCCGTCCGCTTGGCGGCGTCTCCTACGAAGCTGGTGAACGGCTCCGACGCCATGTTGTACCCGCCAATAGCCAGGAGAACTTTGAGGTTAGGATTTCTTTGTTTGAGATCCGTTGTTCTTTCGTACCTGTTGATGACGTGTTCAAAATAGTGTTGAAAATTTCATGATTCAAGACAAATGTCCTAGCTAAGTGTAAGTTTGTCATAAAAATGTGTTGTTTTCTTTTATAAAGAGTCCTGGTTATGTATATAAAAAAACCCTTGCTAAGTGTTTAAAAAATATCCAGCTATATCTTAAGAACAAAAGTGCAAGCTAAGCTTAGAAAAATATCCTATCAGGGTGTTGAAACAAATCCCATCTAACTGTTGAAACAATATTACTAGAGATTTGTATCTTAGAATCCAAAGTTTTTAAAGATTCTTACATCCCTTTGCTCCAAGGTGTGGAGTCATCGTTCCACTCGAAGGGCAGAATGTCTGTCCCCTCGGGCTTGCCAAAGGCGTAGATGAGATGAGTACACAAGGTGGGATCCACATTTTCTGGCACAAATTTGCCCTTGCCTTGTCGGTACTGCGACCAGTTGGTGTAGTAACAAACACTTCTAAAGCCGTCTAAAATATTTCAGTTGTAAGATCAGTTATTGTAGTAACATTCACTTCTTATAAAGCCGTCTATTATAATTCAATTATAAGATCAGTTATTGTAGTAACATTCACTTCTTATAAAGCCGTCTAAAATATTTCAATTGTAAGATCAGTTAGTGATGTAACAAATACTTATGAAAATGTCTAAATTTATATAGACTTTAAGCCCGACTGGTAGACTAAAAAATTAAACTTATTAGTGGTTTAAACCCCGTGCGATTGCTACCCATATGGAGAGCAATGATTGACATATAAATCCATCTAGTAAGTGATCTCAAGGTGGATGACACTATCGCCAGGGTACATTAGAAAAGTAAAGGGATCAGTGAAAGATTTTGAGATTTTAGATGCACTATGATTTGGGAAATCATTAGATGGCAAGGGGTGGAGGTGGTAAAAAAGTAAATTGTTTTGTTTAAGATCGAAAAAAAAACCACTAGGTAGGATGCATTACTCTAATATGTTTTATCATATTCTATTTCATATTTATACAAGAAATCAAGACAAAGTCTTGAACTTGAAGCAAAAAACGAGGATAATGCACATTTATATTAAAACACTATATTTGTAGTCATCAAGGTACAACCAACTAGCAATACTAAATTTTTATTAATTCATAGACAACACTTATAAGTGCCCTTATGATCAATCAGATGAGACGTAACAATGCTATGAGGGCGTACAAAAAATGTTTGGGCTCAAGGTGGCGTCGTGCCCGTTAAGGGTTGGTGCGGGATGGACACGGAAAATTAGGAAAAACGCAAATAACCGTTAGTTTAGATTAAGGCGGAACCTTTTCAGGCGATTCTCGATGAAATGTTTAAATAAATGACTACAAGACATAAAAACATTTAAAAGGCATCTGCTCCAAGTGCGTATGATTTGAACAAGGCTTTCGGCGTCATTCAAGAGAAAACAACTCTTTTAAACAAAACACGAATCTGAGGTGACTTAAAACCTCACTAATTGGGTCTAATAAAATAATTTAAAAATTCAATTATTCAATTACTGTCCATTATATCGATATGAAACTTTAAAACATCATTTTTATCATCGGCACGAGCCTGCTTGCAAAATTTCAGCTCGCTAGCTTACGAGAAAATGTGTTAAAATCGATTAAAAGTGTTTTCGTCAAGCAGACACACACGGTCGCACGGGATCAGACAACACAAGTTAATATAAAGGATTTAAAAAGGGTGCTTTGTAGTGATTGTCATAATCTTGCTGATTTTTTCCATCGGAAGGGCAAAGAAAGAATGGAAAGAATGCGCACAATCTTCCCGCAGTGCGCATAATGGTAGTTGTTTTGAAGCTTATATATAGTCCATCTCAGTGCGGTGCGCATTTAGCAGCGCAGTACGTGTATGCACACTTTTGCGTCTCATAACCTCGGGGTCATAGGGAGTCCTAATGTTTCCATTATAACTTTCTCAGGACTTGGTAGCCCTTGGCGGCGCCATCTCCTCTTCTTGTCAGCCGAGGACATTTTAGCCATAGTCATTCATCAACATCTTTTTGTGGCTTTACGTGGGCTTGATCCCACGCCCCTCAGCTTGTGAGGCGATCGCACTATTGACTTCGCTATCCAGCTCACTACCACACATATATATACAGCGACTTGTTTGGTCTAGTCGGTCTAGTTTCTGGCGAATTATATATAGACGAGCAAAATACGGGGTAGGCACAATAAGAGTAACTTTATTTAGTTTTGGGCCTCAAATTCTCCTTAAAAATTAATATAAACGGATCTGGAAATTAGGGATGTGATAAATCAAACCCTTCTTAATAAAGACAAAGATAAGTGTATCGAGAAAAATAAACATATTATTAGTTTAAATATTACCCATCAATTTTGGTATTTCTGCTTTAATATAGCAACATCATTATCATCCGTGGCTCTACAGCACATGTAGGGCCCTGGCTTGCTCAACCACATCCTTCCATTCAGATCGATTGATGGCTTTCTTTCACCATGCTCGAACCCCTTTAATAACGCATGCTATATACTCTACCGGAATAACAAATGTCGTTAACAGTTACCAAAAGATAACGGGCAAAGTTCACTTTCTTTTCACGTGAATCAAAACATGAAAACAATATCTTTCCACAGGATTTCTTTGGTTCTTATAAATAGCTCGCTAAACACCCATTTCATTTATAATCTAAGCATGAAATTAGTTCAAGACGAATAGGATATTTTTAGCCAGATAATATTTGTGAATATTGTGGCTTGGGGAGAGTAGAAAATATGGTTTACTTGTTTTAAAGGCACATGTTCCTTTAACGTGAATAAAAACATAAGAACAATGCTGCTTTTTTAGAAAATGGTGAGAAATTGATCTTCTTATAAATTTTATGTCAATCATTATATATTCCCGCACATTTTTTCTAATCGTAACAATTCACTTTATATCAATCTTTTTTCCCGTTGTATACTATTCATCTAATAAACTCAAAACAGCTTGGCACAAAATGAATTGTTGTCAGTGTTTTTCGGCATAATACGCACTTCCTTATGCTAGATCCTATGTATAAGTCGTAATACCCGTGAAATTTCTTTACACTTGATATATTTACACCTTAAAGAACAGTTTTTACCCGAAGCGTATGTCATGCAACCGCATTGTTCGAGAAATGTACCCAATTTTTT
>MUZC01000684.1:18447-56734 GCA_002072015.1 Radix auricularia | reverse complement strand
GCAAGGTTTGGGTTTAAAATTTTACACTGCTGGTTTTCTTAATCTTTGCAAAAAGGACATTATCAGTGGCTAAGAAATAGTGCCACTCAGGGCTCGGAAATATTATAAACTCATGACCCAAGAAATGAAAAGCACCCTTCAAATAGCTCACAAAGTTGCCCCTCTTTATAAAAATTACAATTCCGCTATTTAACTTACAACAGTGTATAGATCTAAATGCTTATACACGTACCATTTTTTAAATTTAAAATCCCTGAGCGTTTACTTTCAATACGAATTTCCTTAATGCCAGTTTAAAATGAAATCGATCCAAAACACTCACTTGTATTAAGTAAGCACATAAGAGAAATACCTCTTCGTCCTAACAAATATTTGCAATTTTTTTTATGATAAATCACTCGTTGAATGTTTCAAAAGCGGTTCCGTGTTAATTTTTCTTTAAGAAATTTTTATTCTCTGTAATTTTGACTTGTTATAAGCCAGTATAAAATTTGCCTCCATCCGATTATATACATAGATGTATAAAAGCTTATATTAAAATGTAAAATTGATATTTCGTCTTCAATTAAATAACTTCTTTACATTTATTTCTATAGCTATTTAACAGTGACTAAGGGAAATTCGTTCGAACCATTTTCGTATGATTTTATTATTGTAAAATACAATTAAAATGTTTAGAAAGGTTCCATTTCCTTTACAAATAAAAATGCACCAATCTTACCCAATTAGATCTACATGTTATTACTATAAATAATGCAATTTCAACAGCGACTATAAGTTCTTTTCACAGTTTATTTTCCATTGTGGCAATTCATGCGAGAAATCATCCAACTAATATGCGCAATGGCTCATTTCTTCTAAAATCAAACATAAAGTAAAAACCATCTCTGAAAAAATCATTGGAGATTGTTCTTCTCATTAACAGTTTTTTAAGTCACATTCAATGACTTCCCGTTATCTTTTCTGCAAGCACCCATGCAGATCGCATCGGCAGAAACTTGTGTTCATAAAATTAACGGAATTTTTCATAATCCATGCATAATTTTAACTATACATAAAAGATTACGTGGTAACGTCTTTTCAATATTTAATTTCACTTTTAGCAATCTATGAAATAAATCGTTATTTCACAACTAATACAAACACACAGTCACACGCACACACAGACGCACATACACANTTTTTTTTACGGCGCGCAAAACCACACCCTCTGTTAATCTCAAACCCAAAATCATTATGATTTTGCGTCTATATTTTCAATTTTAAAAAAAAGTTAGCAAGAGTTGCGTGGTATAGGGGCTTCACACACACACACACACACACACACACACACTGACGGACGCGCTTAGGCGCATTATATAATAGATGTGTATTTGGGGCTCTATGTGATCGAGTTACTTTCACCACACGAACTTTTCGTCTTTCTTCCACTTGCATTATGAGACTTTTCTTATTATCTATCCCAAATCTTTAATCACCAAACCAAAAGTTAAGGTCCCTCAAAGTTCTCATCCCCCACTCCGTTGCCTAACATAAGGTCTCTCAAATTTCTGAGGGACCCGCGGGGTCCACACGACATCTCTCACTCCTACCCCTGGGTCCGCCACAGTTCATCCGCCCATTCACTCACCTGTGCTCGCTACAACAGCTAAAATCATGAATGCCAAGAGAGTCATTTTCTTCTTGTAGCGCCGCCGGAGACTGAAAGTGCACACGTAACAGAATCATTGACTGGTATTAACGCTGTCATGTAATTTTATTATGAAAAATACTCAGTTTTTTTAATGTTCACTATTTTTTAATACCGCTTTGAATTAGGTTACCTGATAGATCTAATTGTAACTTTTTTTTCTTCTTTTTTTGTTCACCTCTCTAATCACATCACTGTATTTGGGACATGTACCGCTGCAATTACACTAAAACTCTATGATGTCAATGGCTGCCACTATGTGATATTAAACTCTGTCACTTGACGCTACTGTCTGCTGTGTATATAACCTGTTCTGTTCACGGCTTCCGTTTTCAAGCATTTATAATGGCATGAAGACATTCTATACACAATGTACATTTTAAAGTCATAGTGCACACACTAATAATTTAATTTGTTAATTCTTCCATGTGATGCAACATGTCAAACACATGTATTGGTGTGAACTGATCATTAGCAATATATACGTATATATTTATTTGTCTTCAAAATAAGTAGACTTTTTTATTTTTGGATACATTTAAAAATCGTTGAATCAAACTGTTACAACATTAAAACTTATTCTTAAAAAAAACTTAAAAAGCCAACGTATGAATTTCTGTAGTTTACTTACCTCAAATGGTCTGTCCTTCTAAACAACTAGTAGACTACAAGATACCTTTAAACATAAAGTAAAAAACAAAATTGTCAATTTAAAATTCGGTCATGAGACGACCCTTATCGTGGGCAGTGTGTTCTTCAAGGACATTAGGGAAATACATTAAAAAATAATAATAATAATAATAAACAAAGAAAAAAAACACATTTTAGTCGTTTAAATAAACATTTGTAGTCTACAATTGTACATTTGTACTAGAATAAAATAATAAGTCAGCGTTGAGTGCGGCATTGTCCTTGATTTAGTAGCTTTGTCCTCAGCTCCCTTCTACCTGACATTGTAATTGATTTGAGGGCACGCTGACTAGAGAATCTTCACTACAACAACAGCGACTAAGAAACGTTTCATGAATTCACGTTCGAATCCGTTTTGCTAAACAGTTGGCCAGGTGTAAAGGTGTGACTTGTAGTCCCGAGACATTTTAATTGTTGACCTATTTTTGCTTTGTTGTTTGTGAAAAGAACACGTTGTCTTTTTTAATAATAGTTTTTATTTCTGTTTTCAATATTTGCTGTGTGTAATAATAATTGATTGAGAATACAGATAGGATATTAATAAACGCCAAGTAAATTAAAAAAAAAACACAAAATTTGTCAAAGCCATGTACAAACAACGATACTAAGAGTGGTGTACGCTATGTAAAATATGAATTGTATTCCAGGCTGAACTTTGGGACCGTCCACAGATGGCGTCACGTGATTTTGTCCGGTTTTAAACCCCTCTCCGCTCTTGTAACACTTTCTCACAAAAATTTCCAATATGACGTCACAAACCTTTGCCACCCACCCCCAAGCCATATTTTCTAATTGAAAATTAGCATGATGTAAATTACTTTTTTTTTGGTCATTTAAATATGTATTTGGTGCAAGTCTGCACTCAAATAATCGTAACACGTGTGAAGCCATTGAAAACGTCATTAAACAAATTGCAAGCAATCAAATATCTAAGTGGTACTTTTATTAAAGTTTTTTGATGTGACGTGTCATTTCTTGAACACCCCTCCCCCGGGGGTTGAACTCCCCCACTCGTCACAAATGCATGACCATCCTCCCCCGCGTTACATCATTTATTGACGGCCCATTAATCAGTTTAAGAATATAACTATTTTTTGTTTTAATAACATTTCTTTCAGGAATTTNTATATATATATAAATGTAACCGCTGCCGTATGTAAAAAAATATTTTTTAAATGCATAATACAATTATTTGTGTGTCCCGAACTGTGTCCTAATTGAGTTCTTATTAACATACAAAAACCTGTCTAACCTGTGTCTCTAACTGTATATAAATTGTTTTCTAACATTTTTTTTCTTCTAAATAGCATATCAATAAAATAAAGCTAAATGGTTACTTACACTTAACTTAACGCACATGACAAATTTATCACCGATATTTTTTTTTAAATATACGAACCGTAATATTACTTCCACGAATGTTATTCAATTAGTTAAAAAAAAAAAACAACTTACACTATATTTGTGTGCACTTTTTAAAAATTCTAAGGTTTATTACCTGCGATTTTATGCAACCCTTGATTTTACTCACATAAGGCCATGACAATTGTGTGGTAACGAGGCTGTTACTTTGGACCATGGAATACGACCTTGAAAGTTAATCTTTTAAATTAAAAAAATATTATCAATGCATGCAGGTTTTGTGTTTACTTGGAAAACTTCCTGATTGTCTTCTATGTGTTTGTATGCGTGTGTGTGTGTGTGTGTGTGTGTCCACGCGCATATTATTAGGCCGTAGTGTTTGCATTTGCCAAAGAAACACGAGCTTCCATCTAACAGCTAAAAATAGACACAGATAACTATTTATCTTGTATTGATGACCCCAAATAATCTTACCGCGCATGTTTGTGTGACAGATGGACACGAACCCATTTGCTGGTAGGAAAGGTCTCTAAGTGTTAATTTCATGTAAACTGGCCGCTCGTAGTAAAGCTGCCTGACAATCAAAACCATCGCCATACTCAAATCATACCACACACACATTTACACAAAGTATAGCACAAAAACCAATGGACTAGAATACCACGACACCAAACATACCACATTCAAAACAATAACCACTTCATGAATCATACCACAGTACTGCTGCGTGAACCATATTACTACATCCCCCACAATACTGAAACAAACATACCACGGTCACACCATTACCATTTCATGAATCATACCACCGTACTGCTGCGTGAACCATATTACTACATCCCCCACAATACTGAACCAACCATACCACTGCACCAATCATATCGATACAACACCCGAAAGTACTGAACCAACAATACCACTACTGTACCAACAATACCACAACTGTACCAACAATACCACAACTGTACCAACAATACCACAACTGTACCAACAATACCACAACTGTACCAACAATACCACAACTGTAGCAACAAAAACACTACTGCACCAACAATACCACACCTGTACCAACAATACCACAACTGTACCATCAATGCCCTTACCGTACAAACAATACCACTACTGTACTAACAATACCACTACTGTACTAACAATACCACTACTGTACCAACAATACCCCAAATGTTTCAACAATACCCCAAATGTACCAAATGCTACAACTGTAGCAACAAAAACACTACAGTACCAACAATACCACACCTGTACCAGGAATACCACTACCGTACCAACAATACCACAACTACACCAAGAATACCACTACCGTACAAACAATACCACAACTGTACCAAGAATACCACTACCGTACAAACAATACCACTACTGTACCAACAATACCACTACTGTACCAACAATACCACAACTGTACCAACAATACCACTACCGTACAAACAATACCACTACTGTACCAACAATACCACTACTGTACCAACAATACCACAACTGTACCAAGAATACCACTACCGTACAAACAATACCACTACCGTACAAACAATACCACTACTGTACTAACAATAACACTACTGTACCAACAATACCACAACTGTAAAAACAATACCACTACTGTACTAAGTATACCACTACTGCACCAACAATACCACTGCTGTACTAAGTATACCACTACTGCAACAACAATACCACTACTGTACTAAGTATACACTACTGCACCAAAAAACCACTACTGTACCAGCAATACCACTACTGCTCCAACAATACCACTACTGTACTAAGTATACCACTACTGTACTAAGTATACCACTACTGCATAAGCAACACCACTACTGCACCAACAATACCACTACTGTACTAAGTATACCACTATTGCACCAGCAATACCACTACTGTGCCAACTGTACTAAGTATACCACTACTGCACTAACAATACCACCACTGTACCAACAATACCACTACTGTACTAAGTATACAACTACTGTACTAAGTATACCACTATTACACCAGCAATACCACTACTGTGCCAACTGTACTAAGTATACCACTACTGCACTAACAATACCACCACTCTACCAACAATACCACTACTGTACTAAGTATACAACTACCGTACCAACAATACCACCACTGTACTAAGTATACCACTACTTTACTAAGTATACTATTACTGCACAAACAATACCACTACTGCACCAACAATACCACTACTGTACTAAGTATACCACTACTGCACCAACAACATAGACGTAAGGATCAGCAAGTCCTCTACAACTCTGGTCAGGCTCTCAAAAATAGTATGGAGCAACAAAAAGCTGACTATCAATACCAAAATTGCTGTTTACAGGGCATGTGTTCTAAGCACCCTCCTTTATGCCAGTGAATCCTGGACCCTATACTCCAGACAAGAAAGGAGATTGAGTGCTTTCCACATGCGCTGTCTCCGTTGCATCCTGGTAATCACCTGGCAGGACCATGTCACCAACAACGAAGTGCTACAACGGGCGAAAATCCAAAGCATGACAACTCTTCTTCGCCAGCGTCGGCTTAGGTGGTTGGGACATGTGCGCAGATTGGAGGATGGCAGAATCCCAAAGGACATCCTCTATTCTGAGCTAGCCAAAGGAAAGAGGAACACAGGCCGACCTCACCTCCGTTACAAAGATGTGTGCAAGAGAGACCTCAAAGCTATTGTCATTGACATAAATAGCTGGGAGGAACTCGCTGGGGACAGGTGCAGTTGGAGACAGGCATTGACTGTTGGGCTAGAAGCAGGGGGGAAATACCTGCAACAGGTCGCAGACGAAATTCGCCTAAAGAGGAAAAGCAGAGCAATTCAGCAAACCACCAGCACTACCTTTCAGTGTGAGAAGTGCAGCAAAGGCTGCCATTTGCGAGTGGGCTTGTACAGCCACAGCAGAAGCTGCAAGATCATGTGCGTAAATCCCACAGGACACAGAAAATTTCGTCGTCTTACGCGACATAAGGAAGCCAAAACCAAAACCAAAACCAAACTGCACCAACAATACAACTATTGTACTAAGTATACCACTACTGCACCAAAAATACCACTACTGTACCAACAATACCACTACTGCACCATATACATATATAGATCTATGCTTTATTTTAACCCCAGGTGTTAATTTCGTAATCTGTTTTATTTTTGTCTCAGAAATTAAATTTAGACATTTTATTATAAACTCGCTCCATATGTTGGATTACAATCTAAGACATTAATGACATGAATCTCTATATTATAACCTCAAACCTTAGCTACATATTTTTCTGTCATTTCAGCCTCAGCCATTAGTTACATGTATTTAAACACAAACTCAGTCATTATTTACCTAAGTGTGGGAGGCAGCCTAGTTAAACATGTTTTGACTGTTGATGAATGCAAGGGGATTAAATGTGAATTTTGAAATACAGTTAAATTTTACAGGTGTCTTTCTTTACTGGTTATTTTTAACAGAGTGTTTTTGTTTGCTCGTTAAGTTTTTGCAGTTTTCCCCCTTTGTTCTTAATGTTAATAATCTAAATAATTTCAAATGAAGCATCAAAATACAAAACATAAAAACTCCAGATGTTTGCGTGATCTAAGATCTCAAAAAATATCACATACTTGTTTGTTGAGTATTATTTACTTTGTTTTACTTTCATAAATATTTTTAAAAACCTAATATGTCATGTTAGTATAGTAATAAAGTTCAGGGCCGTGGTTAAAATATGGTGAATGGGCCTAACAAAAGGGGTGGGTATTTATACTTCATTTATTGAGCCCCTTTTTTGTCGTGTCACTTCAGCAGCTGGGAAATTTAAACTTTTGGCGATAGAGGGGAATAGATCTACATGTTTCAATAAATTATTTCTTTTATAGGAAATGGGTGGGATTTTATTCTTTATTTATTGAACGCCTTTTTTTCGTGTCACTTTAGCAGCTGGAAAGTTTAAACATGTTTTCATACATTAAATTGTAGTATTATTATGTGTAGTAATAAATGTCCAAAATACCAAAGCTTTCATAGACTACAACATCAGGCAGTTTCAATTTATTTTAAGTACACCAATGGGGAAGGGCTTTTTTCTAAAAAAAATTCAAATGAAAATCACAAATTGCGCACCACATTAAAATGCGAATGCTTTTTAATTACGGATGTAATCTTTAGACTTTTTCCCAACGTGGACTTCCGGTTAAAAATTAAAACAATTTAAAAAATAAATAAATAAACAAAAGCAATAAAATTTCGAAACTCCAAGAAAACTATAGATTCCAATTATTTATTCCAATCCTTTCATCAATCATGGATAATTTTACCAAATCCGCAGTTCATTGGCCTCGCAACTTCTAATGTGCTTCTCCCAACACTGCGATATGTTCTTGACGTTGCCTAACATGCTACTTCTCCTCTATCTCTTGGTTGACGCCAGCCACGCAGATTTACTACCACATCTGACAAGTAGCACTGTTTCCGACTCCGTGAATTTACTCGCCTCCCAAGCCAAGATCATGCTCTCCACCACAGCAATGACGAATGTTCGGTTAAAACGACCAGCGCGCTCCAATTCAACGGACGAGTCTCTTCGAGTTCAGGAAATTTTCCACAGCAAATTCGTTGAGAAACAGGAAGAAGCAAGCAAAGTAAAGCATTATGTTCTCAGCGTTTTGTCGATATTTGGTATGGTATCTAACTTGTACATAATTGTGAGTATCTGTGATGGTGTTAATTTATTTCTGTTGTAAAATTACTTTATAAATATCTACATTCAGATATCGTGTTTATTGTTATATATATATTTTTTTGGAGCAAAGAGTACTTTTAAATTAGCCACTGATATATTAGTCTCGCCCCTAGCTCCCAGGGCGCTGATGTTTTTCTTAACTCTAGCCACCGGGGCGCTGATATGTTAGTCTCGCCCCTAGCTCCCAGGGCGCTGATGTTTTTCTTAACTCTAGCCACCGGGGCGATGATATGTTAGTCTCGCCCCTAGCTCCCAATACTGAGTGTGACAAGTGTATATCTCACGTTAGTATAAAGTAATCAAGTAGCACGGTATTGAGCCGGAACAGATCCTGGGCTATGACTCTGGCTGCTTGATATCTTAGCTTGGACCATTCACAACCCGGGGGACCCTGCCATTTTCTCTTTTAAAAATAAACAAACAATATTTTTAAATGCCCCCCCACTCTGTAACCTATTTGTTGTTGGGGCCGCTTTCACACTTGTAGGCGTTTATTACTGGCACACTCCGGCTCACATTAAAACAAATAAGTCCTTTTAACACAATTAACTTTAATCCAACACTTAAACTTGTGTACACTCTTTACATAATAATATACATCAGTGAAATCAGTTGGGCATCTCGCTCGTCTTTCCTCATGCACACTTCTGACTCGCAAAGCATTCTGGTATTCATACATCACGTGATCTCTCTCCACCAATCACATATCAAATAATATCATGTGACCCCCCCCCCCCTTTTTTTTTGTAGCTGGCTATTTTTACGTCCTACAAGATTTCATTAAGTCAAACTCCTTTTGTTACCTAGACATTAAATAATCCCCCCCCCTCACAACTGTTACCGTCTAACCATTTTATTATGTCTGTATTTTTAAAAAAAAATATTTATTTATTTTTTTTTGCCAGTTGGTTATTTTGTTGATGAGTTCCCTGAGGTCGTCCAACATGAGTATTTTCATCATCTCACTTGCAGCGTCCGATCTCTTGGTCTGTGCAACAGTCTTGTCAATGAACCAGTTAATTAAGGGAGATTTTATGGTGAGTCTCGGTACAGATTGGGTTAAGGTTCGGGTTGTCATGGCAGTCGACCAGTCGCACCGGGTAGATTTAGAGTTACGCCAATGGAGCGTGCGTCCCTTCACGTAAATGGGGAGACTGTTTGTAGCCATTTATGGGGGCTAACAGGGTCTCACTAACTTTTTGAACGCTGCTAATCCCTTAAACTTTCACTTACAACCTTCCACTTTCAACCTTTCACTTACAACCTTTCACTTACAACCTTTCACTTACAACCTTTCACTTACAACCTTTCACTTACAACCTTTCACTTACAACCTTCCACTTACAACCTTTCACTTACAAACCTTTCACTTACAACCTTTCACTTACAACCTTTCACTTACAACCTTTCACTTACAAACCTTCACTTACAACCTTTCACTTACAAACCTTCCCTTACAACCTTTCACTTACAACCTTTCACTTACAACCTTTCACTTACAACCTTTCACTTATAACCTTTGACTTACAACCTTCCACTTGCAAACCTTCACTTACAACCTTCCACTTGCAAACCTTCACTTACAACCTTCCACTTAAACCTTTCAATGAGGTAGCAATGAAATCAGTAAAATTCTCCAATGTTTGCCTTGAGAAAAGCGTGTCTTTCCTTTCAGGATTGAGTTTATTTTTGTATGAAGTGTGAGCCACTACCTGGTGGTTTATTTATTTTAAATTGTGAATAAATCATGTTGAGTAACTGTGTGAATTGTGGGCCACACAATGCGGCCGTTTACATGTGGTCCAGCTGACGCATAATAATTAAGAACAAAGACAAAAACTGAAACAAAAATTATTTAAGATATCAATTTGATTAAGTTATGAATTATGCTAATGATTTTTTTCATTTGCCATGATTATGGGTTATGCTGAGAAATTTTGTCCCCAAATTAGCTTTAAAATGTATTACTTTTTTTATGAACAACAAGAATGTATTGCTAATAATTTATTTTTTGCTTTTGCAGAAAATGAGAACAGCTTTTGGGTTTCAAATAGTGTGTCGAATATGGTCATCTATAACAGTCATTGTGTGTGCTGCATCTTCTTTAAACATTTGTGCTATCGCCATGGACAGGTAAACAAAAACATACTCACCTTATAGTTTTATATATTGATGAGGGGAACAAACAGCTGTTTAATATACCAATGGAAGTCTAGAAAGCTTAACTGTAAGAACTTTCAGCTGACAAATGAATCACGATATATAAATATAATAGGGGGTGGCCGGATATGCTTTTTTACTATTTGCCGGATCCAGATAGTTGGGCCCTAATATTTTCCAGATACAGATTCAGGATCTCTCTACATTTAAGTGTAAGAGCTAAGGGGTGTACTTTATTACTTTCTATTTATTAGTTAATAATATTTATTAAAATATATATTATCCAAAATATCTGCAATCTACAATGACACTGCCAGCGGCAATGATTAACATTATACAATGAATTGAATGAACGAACATGAGCGAAGTTCAACAAACTGTGTAGTGTGTACCATGCAAAAATTGTTGTACTGAGTGTGTAGTTTAGTGTACAAGAAGACGTGATCTACAGCTGTAATAAAGACTATTTTTTCATCCAGAGGATTTAAGATAAATATGTTGTTAGTTAACTTAGTTTGTTATCTTATGTAGTAAAGAAATATCTATATTTATAACTTTTAAACTTAATACTTAATATTTTTTTCCCGTGTTGAAATTGATTGTTAACTCTATTTTGCATGGATTTGAATGATTTCATGATCAACACTTTTATCCTATATAATGAAAGGCGTTTTTCTGTCCGGTACTTGATAGCGATTGGTCCATCAAACTCCTACAGACTCCCACAACCAATCAAAAAATTAAATCTCATTTACATATTGAACGAGTTTTCGCGGACTTTCAAAGCGAGTTATTTTTTGTGCAGTATTTTTTTCCAATACTTTGTTTTGAGAGGTACGATTTGGGATTTATAGTCAAAAACTTTGTTTTTACGCGTTATTTATTATAACTATAATGAATAATATTTTGGACGGATGCACATCTAGGGCCAGTCGAGACGGCTGTTGGAGGGGAGATACAACATGCCACCGAAACGACGACGGAACATCCTTGGACGGGCTTTGTTGCTCATATGTTAATAATTTAGTGTATAAATTAATTTGTTACTTAACTTATTTTGCATAATTGTAATATTTACAATAGCTTAGAGTTTAAAAATTATAAGACTGAATAAGATCTAACACGTGAGACAACAAAATGCTTCTTTTTAAGCCTGCAATTCAAATGTCAATTGATATCCGAATCCTATCAGGATCTCCCACAAGTATTCGGCAAATCCGGATATTTAACGAAATCCCAATATCCGGTCCGGATATTAGGCATTCTGAATATCTGGCAACCCCCTAATAAATATGCATATGAGATGGTGGCAGATATGTTGGTGTTGTGGTGCTCTAGATATGCTGAAAGAACTAAGTTGTTCAAAAGTTAGATTTAATGGTGAACTTGTGGATTCCCTGAAAAATAAACACGATTTTTTAAAATAAAAAATAATGAAATAATTCAGGCTTTTACTATGTTAAGGCTTATTCAGGCTTCTGGCGAAAACTAATCAGAGTAAATGAAATGACACATTTGATTTCTACAGATATATATTCATTGCAAATCCACTTCGCTACAACCAGTTAGTGACCAGAGGTCGTCTCTACATGATCATGACGCTGATCTGGATGATAAGTCTTGTGCTTGCCTCCCCTTATCCTCTGGAAATGTTGACGATGACTGCAAGTCTACTGATATATTATATTTGAATGTTATTGTTTAGACATGTTATCTTTGAATGTTATTGTTTAGACATGTTATCTTTGAATGTTATTGATTGAACATGTTATCTTTGAATGTTATTGTTTAGACATGTTATCTTTGAATGTTATTTATTGGACATGTTATCTTTGAATGTTATTGATTTGACATGTTATCTTTGAATGTTATTGATTGAACATGTTATCTTTGAATGTTATTGTTTAGACATGTTATCTTTGAATGTTATTGATTGAACATGTTATCTTTGAATGTTATAGTTTAGACATGTTATCTTTGAATGTTATTGATTGAACATGTTATCTTTGAATGTTATTGTTTAGACATGTTATCTTTGAATGTTATTTATTGGACATGTTATCTTTTAATGTTATTGATTTGACATGTTATCTTTGAATGTTATTGTTTGAACATGTTATCTTTGAATGTTATTGTTTAGACATGCTATCTTTGAATGTTATTGATTGAACATGTTATCTTTGAATGTTATTGATTGAACATGTTATCTTTGAATGTTATTGATTGGACATGTTATCTTTGAATGTTATTGATTGGACATGTTATCTTTGAATGTTATTGATTGGACATGTTATCTTTGAACAGGGAGTGTTTTTTTTTAAAATTATCTTTGAAATGCAATTTCTGTTGTTACGTTTATATTCTCAAATATTCATGATACTTATATTTCCTGGTGTAGTTGTAACGAAATGTTACCCTTCTTATTTTCAGAAAAGTCAACTTAATAGCGACGAGGACGTACACTGTAAGCTTCAAAACAACACCGCGTACACAATATTCATCAATGTGACTGTCATTTTTCTGCCCACTCTTCTCATCATTGTTGTTTATGTTCTTATCTTTAAGGTGGTTTATCAACAAATTTGTGAGTAGTCTATTTGTGAGTAGTCTATTTGTGAGTAGTCTATTTGTGAGTAGTCTATTTTTGAGTTGTCTATTTGTGAGAAGTCTATTTGTGAGGAGTCTATTTGTTAGTAGTCTATTTGCGAGAAATATATTTGTGAGTAGTATATTTGTGAGTCGACTATTTTTGAGTTGTCTATTTGTGAGTAGTCTATTTGAGAGTAGTCTATTTTTGAGTTGTCTATTTGTGAGTAGTCTATTTGTGAGTAGTCTATTTGTGAGTCGTCTATTTGTGAGGAGTCTATTTGTGAGGAGTTTATTTGTGAGTAGTCCATTTGTGAGTAGTCTGTTTGCGAGAAATATATTTGTGAGTTTTCTGTTCTTGTTTGTTTTTTGTTTGTTTGTTTGTTTGTTTTTATAATCCTGAAACTGACACTATAGCCCGTGACCTGCTTTAGTTCATATAGCAATTTCAAAAAGTTAGAAAAAACTATTGATCAACTTATTTCAAGTATGTGTTACCTTTAGTAGTTTGTAGGATTTAACGCCCCAGTATTATCCAAGTGCTTTGTTGATGTTTGGGGCACTTTTAAAAAACATATCGAATAAGAAACTTCTTGGACGGTTTAAGGAATGTCTTTGGCGTTTCAATGAGCTAGCAGTTTACCCGGGGTAATCCTATTCACGTAAAGATGGCAAGGAAGTATTAGCCATGCGGCAGACACCAGTAAAGGTTTATCAGTACTTGTCTTGCAATATCGTAAAATATCGCTTCAGGGGGTACGTTTACATTACAGATGAAAAGAGGGTTGGTGGGTGTATTAATTATTTGAAATCGAAAAGCATGTGAAGCTGAATAAATCGTATAAAAATTGGAATAGACAAATAAGTAAATAAAATGTTTATAATATATATCTCACATGATGGCTTCGGAAATTAGCGTTTAAGTAATGGATTGATCGGTAAAAAGTTTAATCGCTTAAAAATTCGATAAAATATGAGAAAAGATTTCGAATATATTTTTTATCCAAATTATTAATTATAATTATATATATTTTTACTTTTTACTTATATACTTTTCCTTCGCATTATTATTATTATATATTTAGACGTGCACACGTAAACAAAAAAAGGTTTTTCTTCCTTTTTTCTTGCATAGCAGAAAGAATTTGCAGTGCTACGCCACAAAATTTTGGGGGACATGGAATTAACGCGACTTAATCGATTTCACGAGTTCATGAATAGCAACATAACGGATCGATATATGCATTATCAAGTTATAATGAATCTAAGTGAATCGATTTAATTTTTCCCGATTAATCGAACAAATTTTCCAAAATCAGTACCAGTCCTAATGTATATACTGTATTACATATATTTATTAGAAAGACAGACGACATTATAACTAGTTTAGGTACAATTTCCTTAAAGAGGACTGATTGTTATCAGTTTTGAGGCTATATGATTATGCTGTGTGGTAATGGCCTGTGGTGAAGATGTGTGGTGAAATATGTGGTCAGAAATGTGTGGGTAGGATTTGTGGAGAGGATGTGTGGGGATGGTGTGTGGAGAGAATGTGTGGTGAGGATGTGTAGAGAGGATGTGAGGTGAGGATGTGTTGTGAGTTATGCGGTGAGGATGTGTTGTGAGTTATGCGGTGAGGATGTGTTGTGAGTTATGTGGTGAGAGTGTGTGGTGAGTTATGTGGTGAGGATGTGTGATGAGTTATGTGGTGAGGATGTGTGGTGAGCATGGAGTGAGGATGTTTGGTGAGGATGTGGTGAGGATGTGTGGTGAGTTATGTGGTGAGGATGTGTGGTGAGTTATGTGGTGAGGATGTGTGGTGAGTTATGTGGTGAGGATGTGTGGTGAGCATATGTGATGAGTTATGTGGTGAGGATGTGTAGTGAGTTATGTGGTGAGGATGTTTGGTGAGGATGGGGTGAGGATGTGTGGTGAGTTATGTGGTGAGAATGTGTGGTGAGTTATGTGGTGAGAATGTGTGGTGATGATGTGTGGTGAGAATGGGGTGAGGATGTGTGGTGAGCATATGTGGTGAGTTATGTGGTGAGGATGTGTGGTGAGTTATGTGGTGAGGATGTTTGGTGAGGATGGGGTGAGGATGTGTGGTGAGTTATGTGGTGAGGATGTGTGGTGGGGATGTGTGGTGAGGGATGTGTGGTGAGGATGTGTGGCGAGGATGTGTCGAAAAGATGTATGGCGTTGCTGTGTGCTGATGATGCGTGTTGATGGTGTGCGGTTAGGAGAATGAAAAATTGAAATTTTAGTTTTAGCACTACAAAACGTGTCACACATTGAAATGGTTTCACTATTTTCCCGTGAATGACCTTGAGCGGCCCATCAATCAGTAATCTCAAGCCGAATGGACAGTTATCGGTCGTCTCTCAAGGAGACCAGCGAACACGTGTCCAGCAATGTTGACCCAGCGGTGGAAACGATCATCACGTTCGAAGCTAATTTACCCACCCCCAAACCTGGGCAGGAGGCCGCGCAGTCCAACTCATGCACCGACGAAGGATCTAAGGTGTCATCGTCCATGTCCAGGCCCCTCAGCCCTTCACAGTCAACACCCGTGAGACCCCCGATACTGACCACATCACCCGGTGTGCAAAAGTCGCCGAACTCAGCCAAGTTTTTAGTCTCCACCATGTACCGGTCTAAGCCGTCATCGCCGGTCGATCCCATGCTGTCCGACCGGACACAAGCTCAGGGGTCAAGCCGCAGGGCTTCGTTCTCCCAGAAACTCATCAACGTAGAGATCATCTCAATGTCTTCCTCACTGACTCCGCAGAGGAGTTCCTGGAGAAGTTGGTTTCCGAGATACATGCACAAGTCAGAAATTAAGGTCAGCTCTCTCTCTCCCCCTCACTCTCTCTCTCTCTCTGTCTTTGTATACATCTAAGGGGCGCCGTGGTCGAGCAGCAGCGCGTTCAGCTAGCGTACTGAGAGCCATGAGCCCGAATCTCGGTGAAAACCCGCCAGATCCGAACCTGAGATTGCGGGAAGTAAAGGCTGCTGGGCATTGCACCAGCCACACAATCCCCTCGTGTGCCGTGGCTGTAAAATCTTGTGAATGCTGCTTCACTTGCCATAAGCCAACTTTTACTCTCTTTCTCTCTCTTTCTATAATTATATTGATCCCTCCACCCATCTGACTGTCTATTCATCTCTTTCACTCTCTCCCTTGAACATTAGGAATGGAACAATTATAATTTGCTTGCACAATAGATTTCCTACTTACTGGTGGGCTAAAGGTTGTATTAAAATGTGTTTGACCTTTACAAGTGTGTAAAATCAATTCATTCGCTGCTGAAACATTAACAGGTAATACTCACGTGGATACATTTTGGCATAATTTAACCTAACTATCACAATACTATCATTTTTTTCCCTTTTTTAAAGACCATGAGATAGAATTCTTTGACCCCAAAAAAAGTTTTCATAAAAGTTTTAGCAAAACAAATTGTTTTATTATTAGTTACTTATTTTAATTTCCTTTTTGCTTACAACCTCATCATCGTTAGATTTCATCCTTATGCGTTAAAACAATAACACTTTAATAAAGTGAAGTCCTTAAAACACTAATTCCATTATTCTTTTCACTCCTTGTTCACTTACGTTTACTCCGAGTTGCGAGCTATCCTAGTGCTGACATTGAATAGAGAAATTAATTTGTGACTACTTGACCCTTGTTAACTTTTGTCCACAGGCAATTATAATCTTATCTCTTATAGTCGGGGTCTACACGATCTGTTGGCTTCCTTTTGGAATTGTTGGAATCGTTGAAGTATTGTCACCGAATGAACAAACTGCGAAGGCTAGAGAGGTGAGTCACCTAATGAACGTACCCCTAGACCTAGTGAGGTGAGTCATCGAATGAACGTACCGCCCAGACTAGAGAGGTGAGTCATCGAATGAACGTACCGACCAGACTAGAGAGGTGAGTCATCGAATGAACGTACCGACCAGACTAGAGAGGTGAGTCACCTAATGAACGTACCACCAAGGCTAGAGAGGTAAGTCACTTAATGAACGTACCCCCAGAGATATAGTGGTGATTCACTTAATGAAAGAATCGTCCAGGATAGAGAGGTGAGTCACCGAATGAACATACCACCCAGGCTAGAGAGGTGAGTCACCTAATGAACGTACAACCCAAGCTAGAGAAGTAAGTCACCTAATGAAAATACCACCCATGCTAGAGTGGTGAGTCACCTAATGAATCAATCATCCAGGATGGAGACGTGAGTCACCTAATGAACATACCACCCAGGCTAGAGAGGTGAGTCACCTAATGAACATACCACCCAGGCTAGAGAGGTGAGTCACCTAATGAACGTTCCACCCAGGCTAGAGAGGTGAGTCACCTAATGAACGTACCACCCAGGCTAGAGAGGTGAGTCACCTAATGAACGTACCACCAAGGCAAGAGAGTTGAGTCACCTAAGGAACATACCACCCAGGCTAGAGAGGTGAGTCACCTAATGAACGTACCACCCAGGCTAGAGAGGTGAGTCACCTAATGAACATACCACCCAGGCTAGATAGGTGAGTCACCTAATGAACATACCACCCATGCTAGAGAGGTGAGTCACCTAATGAACGTACCACCAAGGCAAGAGAGGTGAGTCACCTAAGGAACATACCACCCAGGCTAGAGAGGTGAGTCACCTAATGAACGTACCACCCAGGCTAGATAGGTGAGTCACCTAATGAACATACCACCCAGGCTAGAGAGGTGAGTCACCTAATGAACGTACCACCCAGGCTAGAGAGGTGAGTCACCTAATGAACATACCACCCAGGCTAGAGAGGTGAGTCATCTAATGAACGTACCCACTGAGCTAGAGAGGTGAGTCACCTAATGAATGAATCATCCAGGATAGAGGGGTGAGTGACCTAATGAACATACCACCCAGGCTAGAGAGGTGAATCACCTAATGAACGTACCACAATGGCTAGAGAGGTGAGTCACCTAATGAACGTACCACCAAGGCTAGAGAGGTGAGTCACCTAATGAAATTACCACCCAAGCTAGAGTGGGGAGTCACCTATTGAATCAATCATCCAGGATAGAGGGGTGAGTAACCTAATTAACATAACACCCAGGCTAGAGAGGTAAGTCACCTAATGAATGAATCATCCGGGATAGAGGGTTGAGTCACCGAATGAATGTACCACCCAGTCAAGCTAGGTGTGTCACCTAATGAAAGTACCACCCATGCTAGAGTGGTGAGTCACCTAATGAATCAATCAGCCATGATAGATCGGTGAGTCATCGAATGAACATACCAACAGGCTACAGAGGTAAGTCACATGATGAACAAACTGTCGCGACAAGAAAGGTGAAGGTAAACCTATGACCCCATTATTGGAGGTGAGACACCTAGAGAATACACTTTCAAATACTGGAAGTTATGTAGTGTATATTGTGTATATAATCTGCATGAGTATAAAATTCCACAAACCTAGACCTTATGCTTCTCATAGCCTCTTATTGTAGCGTAGGTCTAGCCATAAAATCGGGATCATTTTTAGGGGATACTGATAAACATTTAACCCTTTTATTTTGCCTCAACTATGTTTCACATTTACGAAAAACTATGTATAAAAATGCCGCCACCAAAGTATGTGCCGACCGGTGCGGGCCACACTCTCTACACTTTCCCTAGATACGCTACTGCTTCAACCATATAGGCTAAACAGTGAAATTTGATTTTTTTCTCCATCACTAACGAATGAGAGTATCGAAAAAATAAAATAAAAATTACCCTTGGTGAAAGTAGTCGTTGTGTTTAAAAAGAGACTTGAATTATCAACCCTTCTTGTTGTTGTCTCTCTCTTTTCAAAGATGTTGCCGTGGTAATGCCTTTTACTATAAGAATATATGGAATGGTATTATTGCGTTACATTATAAATTAAGCCTTACCATAGAAACAAAAACATGCAGGTGATGCCCCAAGTTTCATTTAAGTCAACCTGATAAAAGTAAAGGATGTAACATCAACAGAAGTAGCAACGTATATTAAAGAAAATGGACAATGTCAAGTGTTTTCTTTTTTTTTTTCAAACATATCTGTTTCGTTGTATTTTTTTAAAAGTCTCATCTTTTAAGTGTTTAGACTTGGCTGTTAATCATTTTAATGTGAATGTATCAGCGATATGATGGCACTAGACGGAAATGAAAATATACTTTTTTTTTTTTTTTTTTTTCCCAACTAAAGCTTACTGTCGTGTTCCATAAAATTCACCAGTACAAGGTGCAGCTTTGGTATGGAGTCAGCCATTTTAATCACACCCTTCAACGCCTTTATTTTCCAGTTTAGCTTGTGGCTGGCCTACAGCAATTCCTGTTGGAATCCAATCATCTACACTGTCTTGAATAAGCCTTTCAGGTAAGACAAATTGTTATTATAAAAAATTGTAATTTTGAGATTAAAAAACTCGTGATGTTCTATGAGCCTTTAGGTAAAAACAACTCATTTGGTCAACAAAAAACAAAAAAAAACAAAAAAAAAACAAAACAAAACAAACAAACAAACAAACAAACAAAAAATAAAAAACAAACAAACAAACATTAAAAAAAACACTCAGCCTCTAACGCTTTGTTCCGTTGCTCACAATTTTATTGTCTACATATAATGCATGTCAGATAATCCATAAAATAGTCCCCTTTTTTTACGCTACTTTCCCCCCTATATTTCTATACATTAATCTAGAAACTCGTGTCGCCGTTTTCATTGGATAAGGTCATTGATAATTTGCTACGTCATAGAGCGTTAACAAAAAATTGCACTATAAACTAATTAGGGGCCGTCCATAAATGACGTCACGTGCCTAGGGTGGAAGGGGGGGGGGGGTCAAGCATTTGTGACGATGGGGAAAGGGGTAAGGAAATTTGACGTCACATAAAAAATAGCGCTACTTAAAATGAAATGTCGCATTAACTAATTCCTTGTTTGCAATTTATCAAAGACATTTTAAATAGCTTCATGTGCTTTACGACGTGTACGACTCGCAAAAATTTATCTATTAATAAAAAGTTGTCTTTGGAAATATTCACTGTGAAATACTTTTAACACGAAAATGCTTGAGAAGTATCCGTCAAACGGAAATAAAAAAAGTTCTGACAAACTGCAAGGTATTTTCATACAGCTGTTTCCTCTCAGTGTGAAAAAAAGCATAAAACATTTAAAAAATATGTAGCTATGTTCTTTGAAAGAATCAATGACAGGAAGTTGAAATACGCCGACATTATTAAGACGAGCAAATGTTTTTTTTTTAAAAAATAAATCTACACCCCCCCCCCATTCCTTTCTCCACTCCCATCACGACTATGTTAAAAAAGTGCCTAATCTTAATATTTTATAATGCATATTTTAGTTGTACAAAGAATAACGAAATAACGAAAAATAAATGATTTCTTTTAAATTTCATTTAAATTTTTAAAATCTGGACGAAACAGTGGGTTGACAATAATTTGGGCTTTATTTAAATTTTAAAAGTTAAAGGTTCGGGTTTTAAATGGTTGATGATGTAATAACTGTTACTACCCGCCCACGGGTGTCAGTGTTGACGCGCCTTGCTGAAAAAAAATAACTAACTGGCGCCCATTCTTGTGTGGACCTAGCAAAAATACTGCATTTAATATGTCGTACAAAGTTGTCAGTATGTAAAGTTTATAAATTAAAAAGCTACTACCGCCAATGTTCCTTGAAGAGGCGTGGTTGCGCAGTATTGCACAAAAAATGGATGCTGTGCAACTTTGCTCACGCTTTTTTGTTGTTGTTTTTTTACTTTGCACACGAATCAACGAACCTTGTAGGGAACATTGACCGCCGCCTAGTGAACATTAAAATTCAAGCAGCTGGCCATTTCATCTGACTGAACGTTACGTCATTGCTGTTGACATTTTGTTTGAATGTTCAGTTTACTCTAGTTTTACTTCATAAGTGTGACGAATGCATTTACCGCTTATAGATCACAATATTATGTTTTCGGAACTATGCTGTTAGCCACTGTTTGAAATAAGGGACATGAATGGTGGCTAGGTTGCATCCTATAGCCGTAATGACCGCGACAATTATGCGGCGTTTTGGACGTTTTCAATAACACTGACAGCCCTATTTACGATTTGGTATGTACCGGATTTCGGCTCCGGTAAATCTGGAATTAAGCCATTTTTAAATTTCCGACTCCGTCAGAATTTTACTTCATACATCCGGCCCAATCCGGCTGGCCAGTAGAACCATAAAAAATAAATAAAATGGCTCCGGCGCCGGAAAATCCGGTATCCGACCATTTTAGAAATCCTACTACTGCTTCATCCAAATTTCACTCAATAAATTTGTCTGAATCCGGGCCCTGTCGGATTTTATAAATTTGAATCTGGTACACCCCTAGTTACGATATTAAATATATTGCAGAATCACACTATGCAGTCACACCTTTCATTACGAGATTAATTCGTTCCACAGTCTTACTCGTCAAGCGGAACAGTCGGGTCACTTGAAACAATTTCCCCCATACAAATCAATGTAAAATACGATAATCCGCTGAAAAAACCCAACCAATTTTTAAAAAAATGTATTAACATTTATTAAAATAAAAATACGTATGAAGTGTTAAAACAGTGAAACAACTAGAATACAATTTAGATTTTAAAAAAAAAACGTTTTAAAAAATGAATTTATGACAAATAAACATTCCTTTTTAACCAGAAAACTGACCAAAGACAAAAATTTTTGCCGACGCTTTAAACTTTGACGAAAGTATGTGATAACCGTTTGGTAGACATTCGTGGCACTTCATTTGAAGCAACCATCAACCTAATTGTTCTTTGAGACAAACAGTGCTGATAGTTGATGTTGGCCGATTGTAGTTGCGCGCGTCTTCGTTTCATTTCATTCGTTGTTTTAGCTCTGTTTGTCTTCTTGTATTTTTTTCGGAGACATTTATCACAGGTTATTGCACATACAAAAAAAATAATTAAAAAACAAAAACAAAAAACGAACACTGTCTGAATACAAAATGTGTAAAAGCGTTCAATCAAAAATGAAAACAATACGCTAACATGCCAATCACTTAACACATAATAATACATCAGGGCGGAAGTGCAGGCTCACTAATGGATTCCAGGAAAAAAGGACTTTCCCTTTCTGCGTCACTCTTTATGCGAATCTTCGCTCTTTTAAAGAGACATTTTTCAACAAAAACAATTGTTAATTATGTGAAAATATCGTTATGAGACGTGCTCGTTATGAGACGTTTTACTGTGTACATTTTTAAATGTCAAATTAAACATTAGAAATATGCTTATTTTAAATTACAATTTTAAATTACCGCTTTTTTTTTTTTTTTTTTNGGGGGGGGGGGGCAAAAATCGGTCAAAATTGCATGACCTCATTTATGAACGGCCACTTTATTAATTAAAACTAATATAATTGAAGTAAGCACATTTGGGTGTGGAAATATCATTACTACGCCATCAAATGTTATAGAATAAAAGTCGTCCAAGTGAGTCTGGTTTAGTTCATATTTCAACATCAATATTTTTCTTCTCCTTAGGAATGCGATGATCAGATGTCTGAAAAACACTATATGCCTAAAATCCAAACGAGAAGATGTTTGGAGATAATTGGATGACATGGATGACGTAGACTTGATGAAAAGGAGTGAAAATCATCGCCGTCCCTCCACACAATGTCTTCATGCTGACCTACTGTAAGACATGTACAGGCCAGGATGTCCAGTATTTTGTCTACAGACAAACCTGCTTTGAAAATGAGTGGGTGAACTAACCTGTACAATATGTACACATCGTGCCATGGCTCTGTGACGCCCTGAGTTGTTACCATTGACTTTACCATAACAGATATCACTAAACCGACCAGACATATAAATGGCCAACAAAATGTATTTGAGAATTTAGATTTTAACAAAGAACTTAATCTTCAGCCCCAGCGCCCCAAGAGACGAACAGACAATTCAACGAGTTGTTTATGAGTAGGGTAGGTCTTTTTGGGTACATTATACGATTATTTATGATTTACAAGATAGGGTTTGTCCCAATTAGGTCTCCATCCATCCATCAGGTGCCGTGCCTATAGGCGCAGGCGGTCATGCCTCTCCACAGCTCTCTGACTTTGGCATTGCCCATCATCTCCGCTGGTGATTGTGCCCCATGACATCTTGTCAGCCCATCCAGCAACTTTTCTCTCTGTCTGCCTCGATCCCCTTTGTCCTCGATCTTTCCTGTTCTTACTGTGTGTTCTAGCTTGCCTCGCCTCATGACGTGTCCAAAACATTAGATGGTCTCTTCCTAAAGTTAGACATAATTTTTCTTGTCTGGCCTACTTCTTTCAGAACTTCTTCGTTACACCTCTTCTCCGACCATTAGGTCTACTAATAGGATATATTAGGATATATTATAACATTACAGCAGTATAGTTGTTTGGATTCATAACGCTACAATTGTTGCAATGTAAAATATGTTTAGTTAGATATGAGGATACACAAGGAACAGATGGAATATTGTCTGGGGAACTTTAGTAGTGAATTATAAGTGGGAACGTCTACATGTCTCTGCTTAGATAGAAATGCATGACTGAGCACTTTACCACGTTACGATCCTATATTGAAATTAGTTTAAGTAGCCTTCAAAAGGCCTTAAAATTAGTAATGTCACGACGTAGGACATAAGATTTGTTTTGAATTCATTTCTTGATCATGTAAATAATGGTCCTCTAAACACAGGATGACCAAAAAAAAATTAATATTATCATTGCAAAATTTTGTGTGAAATATTTGATGAAACTGACTTTTTAAACTTAATTGATGATTGTACCACATTTATTCGAGATTTTTAGTGACTGTAACAATCCTCATTTTGAAAAGTATAATTAAATTTAGATATAAAATCATATTAATTAATTTCATATCCGTTAGTTTTATAGTTTTTACTTTATATGTTATACAAAAATCTGTGTTTTTTGTGGGTTTTTGTTGTTGTTGTTGTTTTTTTTAAAAATAATAATTAGCATTTAGTTTCTTTTTTTAAACAATTGTGTACTTGATATGTGCAGAAACAAATTTGAACGGCGTAATGACGGCGTTTAAAACAATGGTTGGACATTTCAACCTCATACGATTCGACCAAAGGTCATTTCGACCCAAAGACGTTTCGACCCCGGACAGTTTGACCACAAGAAGTTTCATCCCTAGGACGTTTGGACCCCGGTTGGTTCGACCCATGGATGGTTCTAACAGTTCTATCACTGACGAAATGAAAAAAATGAAGTATAAATATTGAAACGGATGAAACAATGTAAAACATAACCTTTAAGCCAGTGTTTCTTAACCTTTTTGGTGCAATGGACCCCTTTAAAAAATTTAAATATGTCACGGACCCCTCTGTGAAAAAAAATTGTTTAAACGTCAATTATTACAAAATATATCATATTTTATTATTTAAATATTTTTATTTCAATAATATAACTGTAGACAGATATCTTTATGTTCCTGGATATAAAATAATAATTGTAATTTATTTTACAATTATGATTTTCGGTTCTCTTGTGCCAAGTGAATATAGAAGTAATGAAATCAAGAACAAAAAATTTAAAAAAGAGTATAAATTATCTGATTACAATTAATTACCTAATTTTATATTACATAAAAATTAAAAAATGTATATTGTGCCTGTGATAATTGAATTTAAAAAGAAAAAACATAAAAATGCAAAATTTATCTCTTGAATCACAATTTAGTTGTTTAAGAATTACAGCTGATTCACAAATAATATTAAATCAGAAATAAGTTCAATGGTAGTCAACATTATGCGATAGGAATTTTTACAAATTTGAAGAAAAGAAAATTTTCAATGTGAGGGCTGTTGCTGCTTTTCCTTGATTAGGAGATTGAATTGAGGGATGGTTTTCGACAAAGCAACGCGCATTTCATGTTCGACATTCAGTCGATTTCGATGTTTTGTTTTTATTGTTACGAGTGTGGAAATCCTGATTCGCAAAGATATACCGTAGCTAATGGAATAATGGCTGCCATAGCTCGTGTTACTACCAATGGTTAGGCTTCTCTTAAAGAAGACCAAAACTCTCCAAGAGTTTTTGAATCGAAATCCATTTTTAACAAGGACTTTGTTTTCAAATCAATTAACTCGTCTTTGGCAAGGTCCATGTCGTCGATACAGTCAATATCACAAAGAAAAGGATTACGAATCCACAACTCATCTTTTTTAGTTATTTCATACAAATTGAAATATTTTTCAAATGAAACTTGAAGTACTTCCAGGTGCTCACAGATTTCATCCTTCAAGTTATTCAATAACAAACTATCTTGCCGAGATCCATTTTCAAAAATGAATTCGTCCAACATTTGAAAGTTTGCATATATCCCATTTTGAATTCTAATTTTCCAAACGGACATTTTCGATACAAATGCTTGTAGTTTTTCAGTGGCATCCATAATTGTTGTATGAGGCCCCTGAATTGAAATATTTATATCGTTCATGTGGTTAAAAATGTCTGCCAGGTAAGCAAATTTACATATAAAATCTTTGTTATTGAAATATTCAAAGAGCGAGTTATCTTTTTCTTCCAAAAATAGTGATACTTCTGTCTTCAACTTAAAAATTTGTTTCAAAACTTGCCCTCAAGACAGCCAGCGCACTTCCGTGTGGTACAGAAGTACCTCGTGTTCTGCATTCATTTCCTGACACAATGTTTTAAAAATATGATGATTAAGAGCTCTACTTCTAATAAAATTCATGGTTTTAATAACTATTGACTATACATCTTGTAAGCTGGTTGGAAGAGTTTTTGTAGCCAGCGCATGTCTATGTAAAAAACAATGTGTCAAAATAACATTAGGAGCTTCTTTTTTTACCAATTGTGCAAAACCAGATTTATTGCCAAGCATTGCAGGTGCTCCATCGGTACAAAGCGAATGAAGTTTTTGTTTCCAGTCAAAATCGTGTTTGGAAAATAAAACATTCAAAATCGCTAAAACATCAACTGCCTTTGTAGTTTGCAAAAGAGGCTCACAAAATAAGAATTCTTCTTTGATAGTATCAGCTGACACGTAACGAACAAAAACCAAAGTTGACTACAATTCGAGATGTATGTGGTTTCATCCAGTTGCATACTAAAGGGAAATGGCGATGCTTTCAATTGATTAATGATCTGTTTCAAAATAATTACAAGAAATTTCAACTATTCTTGACTGTATCACATCATTGGATAATGGAATAGCCTCAAGTTTTTTTCTCTGTTCCAGTCCACAAACTAATTCAACCATTTCTAGCGCACATGGCTTAATTAATGTCTCTCCAATAGTAAGCGGTTTCTTACTTTTGGCAATACGATATCATATGCAACTCTGAAAGATGCCTCAACCAAAGGTTTTTGTGGAATACCAAATCCAAGTTTGGTTAATGTTCCAGATTTCGAAAACTGGGCTTTCTTCTTTGTAAAAAATTCTAGATCTTTAGATGCATTTTCAGGATGAAGAGATTTGAGATGCTCCATCAATTTTGCCGGTTTCATACTTGCGTTTGCCAAAACTTTTCCACACAGAAAGCATTGTGGCTTTTCAACATCGTCTGATTCCTTCATGCAACAGAATCCATATTTAACGTAACTTTCATCGTACTTCCTTTTTTTGACATTTTGGGCTACAAAAAATATCAAATAATCAAACGAAATGGTTAAGAATTCAAATTGAAATTGTTCACAAATGAATTATTTGACTGAACCTTTATTATTTCAAATAAGAGAGTTCGTTTGTACACATACTACACACATTTATTTAAACTTAAAATAGAGCACACATCATTAATTAATAATCACTAATAAAATAAATATATATCCGCCCACAGAAGGTTACCGCACTCGCATCTCTCTTTCTTCGTAACGGTGTGTGTAAAACAAGCCACTGCGCAAGCGCGATGACAGCGCCGCGCTTGGCTCGGTCACTTCCCAACAAAATAAAAAGCAAAGGTTACTCAGTGTTTCAAATTTTAAATGGTTTGTGAATGTTGTTTTTTTCTCGTATTGTGGAGGTCTCTATTGGGAAATGGCAGACACACAGTTTAAAGAAGTTCGTGACAAAAAAAAAAAATTAAAATAAATTTTAAAAATTAGGAGCAGAAATTAGGAGCAGTCGGCGAACCCCCAAAATATGATCCATGAACCCCCAAGGGGTCCATGAACCACAGGTTAAGAAACACTGCTTTAAGTTATACTTTAATGTGTACCTAAGTCATGGGGCTGAAACCGCGTGTGGTTGAACTGTCCGGGACCGAATCACCCGGGATGTTACCGTCCGTGATCGAACTGGCCGGGGTCGAAACGTCCAGGGTCGAAACGTCATGGATTCGTTTAAAACAAAAGCCACTCGAACACACGGATGATTGCTTTAAATCAATCAACATGTACGTCAAGGAATATGGCTCTAATATATAAATATTGCAATATGTCCGAGGTATTTTGTTGAGATTGCGTAACATCGTATACCGACACGTGTGCCCCAGGGCCTGACTTCACTTGCTCCCCTTCTCTTCCCTGGCCAGAGACCCTATAGGGCCTGACCGTAACTGACGGACAACGTAAATGTGACGAGGTGGTGTGACGCGTTTATGGCCAGGACTGGCTGACGTGATCTGACCAATGACTGAGTCGACATGACATTTTATTTCCATTCCCGACAAGCTGTGACGCTACTTTTGGTACCTATATATGTGGAGACTCAATTACGGCCTCAGAGCGAGTGACGCATATAAATGGTAAGGACGTCCATGGGGATAGTAAACTCTATACATAGGGCTGCACAAAGTCTGTACACTTGATATTTCAACTAGAGTGCTGAGAAACAGATGTGTTTTCCTCCAAGAGAATTACACTGTCACGACCAAAGCCCGAAATCGGCAACTTCGTGAAATAGCCGCCAAATCGCGAAGTGACCAACATTGCTGTAAATTGGCAGGCCATAGCCCGATATTGGGGCTTTGGCAGGACAGAACGCTAATTGGCGTGGGTCGATTGACCAAAGCCCCCCAAAAATAAGTCATTAGCAGATTGAAAGTTGACTAGTAGAATTTAAAACTTAACATTGATTGTTAATTACAAATTAAGAAAATCATTGACAGAATTGGAACTTTAAAAAGTATTATGCTCTGATCCTATATAGTATATAGCTTGTAAAATCAATACTCAACATTCATGACTACTGCAAGAACGCTTTTTGGATCACCACGACCTCGGTCAACATCTGATATACGAACACGTACATTATCTCTGACTTTCACTGGTTGGAATGTTGCATCTGAATTTCAAAGAATCTTCGCAGCTTCACCTTGAAAACTGTTGTGAGCCGCTGACCTCTTCTTCCTGATTTCTTGTTTATTATGACATATCCTACAAGTTATTTTATCTCAGAAGCCTTTGTCTGTTTCACAGCATACATATTTTTACTGAAGGATCCGCAAAAATGGGGCGAAATACACTCTTGTTCACATACTATACAAACCTTTTCAAATGCGTATTGTCTGCCAACCAGTCTGAACATTCCGATGGTTCCGGCACCAGCACCGCAACATCTCCATTTCAAGAAGCAGTCCCTGTGTTCTGTATTTTTTGTTCGACGTTGTGAAATATTCATCACCTCTCTTACCACAATTCATTTGTATCGTCCGATTACATCGGATCGATATCGCGGAGAAGTGGAATCGGATTTGGATAAGCTTGGAAGGATTTTCTACCTCAGAAAATAGCGCACATATTACAATCATGAGTTTGGATTAACATTAACAGGATATCAGTGTATATACTTTTAAAAAAAATCGTTCCTTAATAATTTAAACGTTTTTTAATTTTAAACAGATAATAATATTAAACTATTTTATTTTTGTACCATAAATAATTATTAAAATATGAAGTAATAAGATAAAAATTTAAAAAGAAATACGGTGTATTAACAAAACGGTAATTTCTGTGGTCGAATCGGCATGGATTCGTTCATTTGCTGATTTAACACTTTACAAAACAGGACAACGTGTCATAATTGTTTTTTTTATAGGCTAGTAGCCTCAGTATACTTAGTATTGAGGAATTACACCCAAATACACATGCTATATGTACCATACGATTTATTCTGAAAACATAGATAGAGAAGTAATAAATGTAAGTAATACAGTACTCGCAATGGCTGAACCTCAGAAAAGGACAGAGTGACGCAATTGTATGGTCACAGCGTGGCACCCTTCTTGTTATGACGTACACGCCAACACATCAGAAACCGGGCAGTCTTACCCTACCACATCGGCCTTTGGCCAAGGATACCCAGCCACTTCGCGCATTGGCCAGCCGAAGCCCAAATCACAATTGTCAATTGTAAGTCCGAGCTTTGGCCAGGCTTGTCGGCCTAAGCACGAACTGGCCGGCCAATTCGCGAAATGGCCGAACTTTGAGCTTTGGCCGTTACAAAACAACGAAATAAAATTTAAGCAGCTAAAGGCCTCAGCATGTTTTGTTTTCACTGTTTTAGTTGATCATCATGTTTTTAATATTGTATTAGCGACTACACTCGTCTACATATAAACACAGGTCTTATCAACCCAAGAATATGCCCTAATATTAAAACAGGTCTAGCCAACCAAAGATGAATTCTCTAATATATCATCACAAGTCATGTCAAACCTATAATCTGGCTCTTGTACATCAAAAAAGGTCATGCCAACCAAAAAAATGCGATGGTACTAATATATCAATACAGGTCATGCTAACCCAAGAAGAATGCTCTAATATATTAACACAGGTCATGCCAACCCACGAAGAATGCTCTAATATATCAACACAGATCATGCCAACCCAAGAAGAATTCTCTAATATATCAAAAAAGGTCATGCCAACCAAATGCGATGGTACTAATATATCAATACAGGTCATGCTAACCCAAGAAGAATGCTCTAATATATTAACACAGGTCATGCCAACCCACGAAGAATGCTCTAATATATCAACACAGGTCATGCCAACCCAAGAAGAATTCTCTAATATATCAACACAGGTCATGCCAACCCAAGAAGAGTGCTCTAATATATCAACACAGGTCATGCCAACCCAAGAAGAATGCTCTAATATATCAACACAGGTTATGCTAACCCTAGGATATGACTCTAATATATCAACACAGGTTATGCTAACCCTAGGATATGACTCTAATATATCAACACAGGTTATGCTTACCCTAGGATATGACTCTAATATATCAACACAGGTTATGCTAACCCTAGGATATGACTCTAATATATCAACACAGGTCATGCTAAACCTAGGGCATGCCAACCCTATAATCTGGCTTTAATAAATCAACACAGGTCATGCCAACCCGCGGACATATCAAGCCCACTCCATGAGTGCTCATAGTCAAACATATTTTCAACTACTTTGACAGGGCAGCTATAGTGATGTTAACAATACAATTTTATCAAAAAGTCTTGAAGTATAGTGAGATCTATGTTTGTTATCATCGAAAGTGTTGAATTACAGTGAGCTTTGTTGTATGTTTATCATCTTAAGGGTTGAATATTAGTGGTTTCTTTGTTTTATACTCACCCAACATGATGAATTATAGTCAATTCAGTGTTTGGTATATCATCTCAAGTGATAAGGTGAACATTCTTAGACAGACTGATTGGTCTAAGATGACAAGTAAATCAGTCTGTCCATTTAATGAGTTAATGTTTTCCCATCTTTTTTTATTTTTTAACAAGTTAAAATTAATAAAACTTTCACTAAACTGTCGGACGAAATGAAACTTCAAAAACCGTTAAGGTGTATTATAACATTAATAAGATATAATGCAATAAAAAAAAATAGGGATCATAAAGCGAAATAAAGAAACATGGGAACATGTGCATCATTTAATAAATTAAGGAAATCATGTAAGAGTATTATTAATCAGAAGTGTGAAAATAATATAAATCAAAATGCTTTTCTTGATCTTTTCGATAATTAAGATTTCATTTTAAAAAATAAAATTGTAAAAATCAATTTTAAAAAAAATGCGACACATCATTTCGGATATCACTCCATGTATTTCCCAAAGCGTTCGACCAATAAATAATTCCAAAAAATATTTTAAACGCAGACAATGAAAATTTTGACAAAAACATAAACAGCGGCAAATAATGCAGACACATGCTTCTGGTATAGATGTGATATTTCAGTTCTTAGATACGCGTATATGTTCTAAGTGTACTTCATACATGCAGGATTTAAAGAATTTCACGTTACGTTTGTCACCATCCGGAAATGACGGCGAAGAGAGTGGCTGCCCCTTTGCCAACCTAAACGTTGTGAATTTAAACCACGCCCGGCGCATGACGGAGTTCCGACAAGATCTTGTCAGCGTTGTTATGATCTCACTTTTGATTTGTGAAATCTTTTGCTGACCAAAAGGGTCAGCTTGGGCGTGCGTGCGGGAGCCCGCAGTGTGCCCACAAAATAGGACAGGTCATCGTCTCATTAGCATATACAACAGAAATTCAATCACAGTGAAATAGTTTTTCCTAAATATTTGAACATGATGAATTTTAAAAGGTGTTCTTTTTTTTTTTCTTCTTGCGGAGATACTTTAGAAAAGCAAGTCAATTTTCCAGTGAGTAATAAGGTTGATTCGGTTTGTGTAATACACATATCAATGTTATTGTAAACAACTTAACATAAGCTGAATATATGATTATGGTTGAGTGATCCAGATATAATTGTGGAGACATGATCTCAGCTCTCAAACCAAACTATGATCAACTTTAATCAGAATTATTCCCAATTCTAATCTCAAATAGGTAATCTTTGATATCTAAGATAGACAATTATCCAACGGTGCACAAAGCAATTTGAGCTTCTCCGATATTGTCCGCCATTTATCAACGAAGAAGCATAAATTAACTCCTCCATCTTCACATCCATCAACACGTGAAAGAAACGCCCCCAAAACGTAAAAAGAGACGCATAAAGCTTCAGGACTTTTATCAAGTCCCACTTGATGACTCCGACCCAGACCAAATTTATAAACTGGTTAGAAACAGCTCTGGTTGGCAGTCTCGTTTTTATACGTCGAGAATTGAATAGAACACAGGATTTCGAGGGTGAATCTTTAGCTCACTTCTACTAACCCATAATCATCACAATCCGTCTCAATGGGCATCTTAAAAAATGTGCTAAAATAAGCTCTATTCACCGAGCGTTGAGATATCCACAATGTTTCCAGCAGGAACAGAATGTTGATCATTTCTTCTCTGCCCAAGTTCTCGACACAGTTAAACATCTTTGTGAGATTTTTGCCCAATAGCCGAAGCCACAAAAAAAATGATTTCAATGATGCAATGGTTCATAGATGGTGTTTATGCGCCTGAATACCCACCCTCTTCTAATGTAAGTAAAAAGACATTTTGCATGGCTCCATGGCTGTTTAACAACCTCGTCTACGCAATGATGGCTGATGTCATTTGAGAAGTGGACACACAATCGTCATCATATACAGAAATAACGGTGATACTTTGTGAGAACTAATCAGTCCGTCACTATCAATTAATTCAAAGCAGTAAATCAAACGTCTTAGACTTGTCTCACTCTGTGTTAGCTGATGAAGCTTTAAAAAATTTTCAGATATTTTTTAATAGCAGAGGATCGAGCTTGTAAAATCTAAATCGGGTTCACATTCCAAGGCAATGGCAATAAAGCTGGTTGACAGAGTTCAAGAAATTATCCAGACTTGGTTGACTGCTTTCTTTCACTGATGCCAACTTGGTTGACTGCCTCCTTTCACTGATCCCAACTTGATTGACTGCCTCCTATCATTGATCCCAACTTGATTGACTGCCTCCTTTCATTGAACCCAACTCCGTTGACTGCCTCCTTTCACTGATCCCAACTTTGTTGACTACCCCCTTTACCATGTACAACTTGGTTGAATACCTCCTTTGACTGATACAGCTTGGTTGACTGCCTCCTTTGACTGGTACAACTTGGTTGACTGCCTCCTTTGACTGGTACAACTTGGTTGACTGCCTCCTTTGACTGGTACAACTTGGTTGACTTCCTCCTTTGACTGGTACAACTTGGTTGACTGCCTCCTTTGATTGGTACAACTTGGTTGACTGCCTCCTTTGACTGGTACAACTTGGTTGACTGCCTCCTTTGACTGGTACAACTTGGTTGACTTCCTCCTTTGATTGGTACAACTTGGTTGACTACCTCCTTTGACTGGTACAGCTTGGTTGACTGCCTCCTTTGATTGGTACAACTTGGTTGACTACTTCCTTTGACTGGTACAACTAGGTTGACTACTTCCTTTGACTGGTACAACTAGGTTGACTACCGCCTTTGACTGGTACAACTTAGTTGACTACCTCCTTTGACTGGTACAACTAAGTTGACTACCTTTGACTGGTACAACTTGGTTGACTACCTCCTTTGACTGGTACAGCTTGTTTGCCTGCCTCCATTGACTGGTACAACTTGTTTGACTACCTCCTTTGACTGGTACAACTTGGTTGACTGCTTCCTTTGACTGGTACAACTTGGTTGACTACCTCCATTGACTGGTACAACTTGGTTGACTGCTTCCTTTGACTGGTACAACTTGGTTGACTACCTCCTTTGACTGGTACAACTTGGTTGACTGGTTCCTTTGACTGGTACAACTTGGTTGACTACCTCCATTGACTGGTACAACTTGGTTGACTACCTCCTTTGACTAGTACAACTTGGTTGACTACCTCCTTTGACGGGTACAACTTAGTTGACTGCTTCCTTTGACTGGTACAACTTGGTTGATTACCTCCTTACACAGATCCAAACACTGGTGACTTCTTCCTGTGCAACATGTCTTGATTCTAGATTCTAAGTTGATACTCGTCTTCGTGCATACTTGGCGCAGTATTTCACAACAGCACGACGAAACGGCTGATTGATTATAGAGTAGATCAGAGGATCCAGGACTGAATTGGTGTAGCCAATCAACATTATAATCTAAAAGACGTTGAGAAAAACATAAATGGTTTAAATGTAAGTTTTAAAATGTTTTGTCTAGATGCATTAACAAATTAAATTAAACCATAACTACTAAAGTTATATATTTATTGAATAAATAATAATTCCCCCCCCCCCCGACCCAAAAGAAAAGAAATCTATTTTAATATAGCTTAGAATTAAAAATAATAAATGTATAATAAGTTTATTGAAATGAGGAAAGTTTCATCATTACATCGAGGGACCCGTGAGCGTCACGGCTTAGCTTCTAGTCGGAGGTTGTGTTCACTAGATCTTTTGAAAGTCTCCTATAGTTCATTCAAAGCTTTATAATATTCAATATTTCTAATGAAGTAACTTTAGTAGTTATAGTTTAATTTAATTTGTTATTTTTCCAGTATTTACTTAGTTTCGCATTCCTTAGGTGTCAATAAATCAATTACTACTGATATTTAAAAAAAAAAAAGTTTTGGTACCGTTACAGCTGTAAATGTATTCCAATCTGTCTATTATCCCAAAGGCATTCTCAGTACTCACCGCGCCTTGCAATCCTGTCATTCTACCAGGCCGAAACAGCGCCATCATCGCGAAAATCAAATACGGGAGCCAGCAGGTCATAAAAGTCCCCACTATGATGAACACGACTGTCAGGGACTTCCTCTCCGACTTGTTGAGAAGCTTGAACGCGTTTTGTTTCTTGCTGATATTGTCACTGCAGACCGAGTTCACCGAGAAGGTGGACGTCTTCGAGTAGCGGATCAGCTCTTGGTTCAGCCACTTCTTGGTCAGATGCAGGGCGTTTCTATACGGCAACGCCTGCATCTCGACGCTGCTCCCAGAGGAAAAACTGTTGTCGTCTGTGCTGCCCGAGCTGCTTTCCTCAGAGGTAGTGGACGATGTCTCCTGGCTGGGAGGGTCCACGGGAGTCCCGTACCGAGCCACGAGCTCTGCGTTGGTTAACGATGAGGTGGACGTGTAGATATCCACCAGCTCCGCGGAGTCTATGTCTTGCAGTGAAGAAACGTTCTGAACCGACGCCGACTTATCCATCTCTTTTCTCTCCATGTTAACCAGTTCAGGATCAACGCCGCTGGACGGGGAAATAGTTTGGCTGAGGAGGCTGGACAGGGTGCTGATTTTAGAGAGCTGATCTATCACTTTGCTGAGACTGTTTCGAAAGGGAATGCCGCAGAGCTGGGAGGCTGAGCCAAATCCCGGGTAGACGAACCGATTCAACTCGCATGGAGGGAATGCGGTGGTTGATTCGGGTGAAAGTGGGACTAAAAGTTGACTTGTCACCCTGGTTCCTTCTCTTTCTTTCCTGGCAAATCTTTGGTATTGTAAGGGTCTCAAACTTAAGGCCAGCAGGGCTTCCTGGAATGACAGTGATAACAAGGGTGAGACAATCTTCAACACAAATTGGCACTAAAGTACAGGACATTACCGTGATTACGTGAACATTACGTAACCCCTGTGCTACCAGACATTCAACCTAATATTTTGACAAGATGTGATTGTAAGTCTTGACCATTCAACTAATTACAATAGTCACAAATAAATTTAGCACTGAAAAAATAGTGATTCTCAGATTCTGGCCGTTAACAAAACAATGATCAAAGAGACCGTTAGAACATCAGTTAACCCAATAGGAGTCTATAAGAGTTACATCTCATGTTTCTAGAAATATTTTTTTTTTAAAAAGGGACATTAGAAGAAAAAGGTTTAACTTGTGAGTGGGAGGTTATTTGTGACCAGCTCTTATTGGCATACGATCACGTGAATATACCAGAAATGTAGCAAGGGCTTTAAATGACATATTGACATATATAACTTCTAAGATTTGTAATTACTTTATTGTTGGGACGCTATCACACTAGTGGGCGCGTATTACTGACACACTCCGGCTCACATTAAAGCAAAGAAGTCCTTTGTAACACTCTTAACTTTAATCCAACACTAGAACTTATGTACACTTTTTACATGAAATTAATACATCAGTGAATCCATTTGAGTCTTTCTTCAATCTTCACACACATTCAACTGTCGCGCATTGCCTTCTGGTCTTCATACATCACGTGATCTCTCTCTCTAGCAATCATATATAAAATAATATCATGTGACAAGATTCATGATCTTAACTGGGACATCAAAGGACATTAGGTTCTAATCCATATCCAGGGTACTTCATTAGCTTCAGAAATTATATAATTTATATATAAAGGCTATGCATGCTTAGCGTGTAAAAGTTTTGACAAGAAATTCTTATATTCCAGCACCTACCCTTTTAATAATTTGTATCTGCAGTGAGGCCCAATAGTAGATTTTACAATAGACGTAGATGATGATGACAGTCGAGAGAAAGATGACCGCCATCATGGTCAGCATGACCAGCTTGGTGTCCAGGAATGGCACGCAGATCATGTCATTAAATTTCTGGGTTTAAAACAAACTTTCAGTCATTATCATTAAATTTCTGGGTTTAAAGCAAACTTTCAGTCTTTATCATCAAATTTCTGGGTTTAAAACAAACTTTCAGTCGTTATCATCAAATTTCTGGGTTTATAACAAACTTTCAGTCTTTATCATCAAATTTCTGGGTTTATAACAAACTTTCAGTCGTTATCATCAAATTTCTGGGTTTAAAACAAACTTTCAGTCGTTATCATCAAATTTCTTTGTTTAGAGCTTCTGGCGTTTAAAACTAACTTCCAATCGCAATTTTCTCGTTTCATTAAAATTCAATGTTGACAAAGGATCTTTAAACACACACTTACTACAAACACACGAAATCAGACACACATAAACTGACAAATACAAATGAACAATCAAAGGCATATGAAAAATAAATCAAGCATAAACAATAAAAGACACAAACGATGCAGCACACATGAACAATAAAAGACATGAACGATGCAGCACACATGAACAATAAAAGACACAAACGATCCATCACATGAACAATAAAAGACACAAACGTTCCATCAGATGAACAATAAAAGACACGAACGAAGCAGCACACATGAACAATAAAAGACACAAACGATCCATCACATGAACAATAAAAGACACAAACGATCCATCACATGAACAATAAAACACACAAACAATCCAGCACACATGAACAATAAAAGACAAAAACGATGCAGCACACATGAACAATAAAAGACACAAACGATGCAGCCCACATGATCAATAAAAGACACAAACGAGCCATCACATGAACAATAAAAGACACGAACGATGCAGCACACATAAACACTAAAAGACACGAACGATTCAGCACTTATGAACAATAAAAGACACAAACGATGCAGCACACATGAAGAATAAAAGACACAAACGATCCATCACATGAACAATAAAAGACACAAACGATGCAGCACACATGAACAATAAAAGACACGAACGATGCAGCATACATAAACAATAAAAGACACAAACGATGCAGCACACATGAACAATAAAATACACAAACAATCCATCACATGAACAATAAAAGACACAACTGATGCAGCACACATGAACAATAAAAGACACAAACGATGCAGCACACATGAACAATAAAAGACACAAACAATGCAGCACACTTGAACAATAAAAGACACAAACAATCCATCACATGAACAATAAAAGACACAAACGATCCATCACTTGAACAATAAAAGACACAAACGATGCAGCACACATGAACAATAAAAGACACAAACGATCCATCACATGAACAATAAAAGACACAAAAGATCCATCACATGAACAATAAAAGAAACAAACGATGCAGCACACATGAACAATAAAAGACACAAACGATCCATCACATGAACAATAAAAGACACAAAAGATGCAGCACACATGAACAATAAAAGACACAAACGATCCATTACATGAACAATAAAAGACACAAATGATGCAGCACACATGAACAATAAAAGACACAAAAGATCCATCACATGAACAATAAAAGACACAAACGATGCAGCACACATGAACAATAAAAGACACAAAC
>MUZC01000684.1:5200-17790 GCA_002072015.1 Radix auricularia | reverse complement strand
CACATGAACAATAAAAGACACAAACGATCCATTACATGAACAATAAAAGACAAAAACGATGCAGCATACATGAACAATAAAAGACACAAACGATGCAGCAAACATGAACAATTAAAGACACAAACGATGCAGCACACATGAACAATAAAAGACACAAACGATCCATTACATGAACAATAAAAGACACAAACAATCCAGCACACATGAACAATAAAAGACACAAACGATGCAGGACACATGAACGATAAAAGACACAAACGATCCATCACATGAACAATAAAAGTCACAAACGATCCATCACATGAACAATAAAAGACACAAACGATCCATCACATGAACAATAAAAGACACAAACGATGCAGCACACATGAACAATAAAAGACACACACGATGCAGCACACATGAACAATAAAAGACACAAACAATGCAGCACACATTAACAATAAAGACACAAAAGATCCCACACACATGAACAATAAAAAACACAAACTCTCCAGCACACGGAAACGTACTAATGACGCAGAACCTATGAAGTTTAACTATATCCCATGTAAGAATTCTCGGCACATTTACAATTACGTGAGTAAAAGCTCACATGGCATGGCAGGCAATCAATAAATGATATATAAAGACATGATTAGCTTGAAATACAATTCAAATAAAACTAGTTTTACGACAGTAATGATACTTAAAACTCTTTCAATTTCAAGGGGCACGATAGTCGCGTGGCAGCGTGCTCGACTGCCCTACCGATGGTCACGAGTTTGTATCTATGCGAAGGCAAGGATTTGTTCCCGGGGCCTAGGGAGTCCTTGAGTCACCCAGCTCCGAATTGGTACCTAACTAACAATAGTTAGTTGGCTGGGTAATGCGTGGAACCCTCATAGCCGTGGCCTGTGACCGCTGCATCACTTGCCGACAGATCATATGTCATGGTCTGTAGACGCAATTATCTTCTGCATAGAAGGGGTGTCTGTATATCTAAGATAAGAACCTTGAGAAGTTTTGGTGAAATTTGGTTTGAAATATTTTAATTATTTTATTTTGGTGGAATTTTAGTTTTTGATACAGCAGTGGTGTTTTTGTTTAGTTTTGATTTTGGTTGGCGTTTTAGGTAAGTGGTGGATTTTTATGTTTAAAAGAACTTCAGGAAAAAAAATTGATAGTCAAAATTTTTCTGTTTAAAAAGCCATTAATGGCTTTAAAATTCGTGGAGGTGAAAACAAAATCGTCTGCCAACTTACGGGAAATTGAAATTCAATTAGAGGTACTGTCGCCAGTATGCCAGATATCAACCAAATTGCTGTCAAGAAGGTGAGGACATATCTATCTGTAACGACGCTTTGGTAGCGAAGTGGGTTGATGATGAAATGGTACCTGGTGACACACGGCATAGTGGAATAGAGTAAAACAACGAACACTTCCTCAGCTTAAGTGAATGTGTTGTCTTTTTTTACGGTGTTGGTGTCTATCCTTCGATAAATGTCTTTATGATGATATATGTCTCTGGGTGTTGTAATGCGTAGTTGTCAATTTACTGACTTAGATTATTTTTGTCCGCTTGCCTCTGTCAAGTAATTAATAAATAAGTCTATACAAATTTAGGGGCGCGGTGGTCTAAGTTGTAGCGAACTGGACTACTGAACCGCTGCAAGAACTCGAGTCGAGAGTTCCAGCCGCAGTACTGGGAAGGCCCCGGAGAATTTTGCTAACCACACAATCCCATGCTTGTTAGTGGTCAATGAAACTTGTAAACGCTACTACACTTGCTCCCATGGGCCTTCATGGTCTGTAAGGGATATTTTTTAATAAAAAAAATTCTTTTAAAAACACAACAAACATAATGTATAGAATTTAAAGGGAATATAATTTTTTTGTGAGAAAATATTTTGAGTACACCCATTAATGAGCTGTAGATCTAGTTGTATCCTATCATGTACGGACATAATTTATCAGTTCACAGTAATGAGATTAGTTGACCATCATGTGCTGCCCAGCACCAGTCAAATATATGGCCAATCCACTCAGATGAGCCTATCAATAGCTACGTCACGTTACTAAAAGAAAGCCCTTTCTTACAAGTGTGAATCGCTGTGACATACCTACTGGGAAATTATGCTGTTTCTCACCTGTCAATCACTAATGACACACCTACAGGACTTTGTTTCTTACCTGTCAGTAGTTACGGAAAACCTAGCACACCTAATAAACAATGATGCCGTCCTTCACCTGTCAATTGCTATGGCATACCTACTTGACAATGGCGCTGTCTCTCACCTGTCAATCGTTATGGTACACCTACTTGACAATGGCGCTGTCTCTCACCTGTGAATCGTTATGGCACACCTACTTGACAATGGCGCTGTCTCTCACCTGTGAATCGTTATAGCACATCTACTTGACAATGGCGCTGTCTCTCACCTGTCAATCGTTATGGCACACCTACTTGACAATGGCGCTGTCTCTCACCTGCCAATCACTATGGCAAGCCTCCTTGACAATGGCGCTGTCTCTCACCTGTCAATCGCTATGGCACACCTACTTGACAATGGCGCTGTATCTCACCTGTCAATCGCTATGGCACATCTACTAGACAATACTTCTGTCTCTCACCTGCCAATCACTATGGCACACCTCCTGGACAATGATGCTGTCTCTCATCTGTCATTCGTTATGGTTCATCTACTAGACAATGGCGCTGTCTCTCACCTGCCAATCGCTATGGCACGCCCATAGGCAATACTTCCATCTCTCACCTGTCAATCGCTATGGCACGACCACTAGATAATAATTCTGTCTCTCACCTGCCAATCACTATGACACACCTACTTGACAATGGCGCTGTCACTCACCTGTCAATCGCTTTGGCACACATACTAGACAATACTTCTGTTTCTCACCTGCCAATCACTACGGCACACCTACTGGACAATGACGCTGTCTCTCAACTTTCAATCGCAAAGGGACGCCCTCTAGACATGACTTCTGTCTCTCACCTGTCAAATCGCTATGGCACATTTACTGGACAATGGCGCTGTCTCTCACCTGCCAATCGCTATTGCACGCCCATAGGCAATACTTCTGTCTCTCACCTATCAATCGCTATGGCACGCCCACTGGACAATACTTCTGTCTCTCACCTGCCAATAGCTATGGCACGCCCATAGACAATACTTCCGTCTCTCACCTGGCAATCACTATGGCACGCCCACTAGATAATACTTCTGTCTCTCACCTGTCAATCGCTATAGCACACCTACTGAAAGATGAAGCCGTCACTGTAAAGATGGCCAGCACAGCAAACAAAATGCACTCCCCGTCTTTGTGAAAGGTCAACTGTCAGGAAGGATTGAAAATACATAGAAAGTCAACATGAAAAATAACATATAAATGTAAATCTTGTCAACATCAATAGAACATATGAGTTTAGCTATTTGGCCAACATTTTCGCCTTCATTCAGTAAACATAAAAAATAAAGTGATTATAAAAAGAAAGATTTTTATTTGTCACCTTAAAGAATTAAAAAATTTATAAGGCCTATTCCCATATTGAAAAAAATTATTACCGTTCAACGCAAACATTTCATGAAATTTATAGTAAATACATCTATGACAAGCTAGATTTTTTCCCCATTCCAGATAATGGTGTATAGAAAAAAAGGGGAAAGGATAGTTTCAAAATTATACAGGTATTTAAGAATGGTTTGATTAAAAAGAGATACCGAAGTAATTTAAGCTATTAGTAATATATTAAATATAGGACGAGTTATGTAAGGTTGGTGAAACATGTCATTAAACTATGGTATGAAGAATGTTAGACTGGTAAAACATGTCATTAAACATTGGGTGAAGTATGTTAGACTGGTGAAACATGTCATTTAACTATGGTATGAAGAATGTTAGACTGGCAAAACATGCCATTAAACTATGGTATGAAGAATTTTAGACTGGTAAAACATGTCATTAAACTATGGTATGAAGAATTTTAGACTGGTAAAACATGTCATTAAACTATGGGGTGACGTATGTTAGACTGGTAAAACATGTCATTAAACTATGGTATGAAGAATGTTAGACTGGTAAAACATATCATTAAACATGGGGTGAAGTATGTTAGACTGGTAAAACATGTCATTAAACTATGGTATGAAGAATTTTAGACTGGTAAAACATGTCATTAAACTATGGTAGGAAGTATAATATAATGATCGTATTTTCAATTCCACAGAGGCAGCATAACTCACTGGTGTGATGGCTTCGTTGACTAATGTCTTAACACACAATAAAATATTGGCCACCACAAGGGAGGCTATGAAGTTATTTCCCCTGACCGTTCGGAGTTCTGGTATTGTGATGATCAGGAGCTGTCAATAGAGTAATCAGAGTGGATTAGCATCATGGCAACCAGCTCAACGGTGGAGTGTTTGATACCTTGTGATAGTCAGTGATTGGTTTTATGAACTGTCACGATTTTAAAATGTGGTGAGGTCATATTTATTCTCACCATTTATATTTGTGTTGTTTATAACGCTTAATTTTGTATTGTTGATAATAAAAGGATTGCTGATTTAAAGCATAACAAATCTCCTAACTTATTTATACTGCAACGTTTTCAAACATCTGGCAGTAATATCAAATGTTTAGTACTTACTATGCCTTGAAAGTACACCCAAAACTTACCAGCACAAGTGTATTAGACGTAGTACCTGTTGTACCAGCAAAGTACTACGCCTATGACAACTTACCAGCACAAGTGTATTAGACGTAGTACCTATTGTACCAGCAAAGTATTACGCCTATGACAACTTACCAGCACAAGTGTATTGGTCGTAGTACCTACTATACCAACAATGTACTCCGCTATGACAACCGGCAGCAGCTTCACCTGGTGGTAATCATAACCTGGGGTGCGGGCGATGAACACCTGTTGAATGGAATCTTGGGCGGGGATGGTGGACTGTGGGTCAGTTTGGGACATAGCATGGAAGTAGCAACTTGTCCCTATCAGCCTTGTTTAGAACGTGTGCTTACATGCTCATCGTTGGTCGCTTGAAAGGTCTAGTTATAAAAAAATGTTAGATTAAAAACATTTTTGCAGGATTTATGCAGTGAGATCTGTCCGGAGCCAGATTAGTAAAAGGGGCTGGACTCATGTTTTGCCGTAGCCGGAGCCGAAATTCCGTACACCCTAATGAATAGTATTGTCTATATTAAAACATTTTAACTAGCACCTTCATGGAAGAATGCAATAAAACATAAGAAAGTAGATAATAAACTGAAGATATTATTTCTGATTGGTTTCCCTCAGCCGTCCATTGACAATCATTAAAGCAAGTAACTAAAGCTTCGCAGATCTCTTCCAGAGACAAGATACACGAAAGTTTGTTTTAATTTCAGTCAATTTATTCTTTTAAACAATAGCATCCGATTATTCGTTCCTTTATTTTATCGTTTTGTTTCAGCATGCTTTTTTTGAAATTTCTAGTTTTGCTGCTGTAATATGAGCAGATGAAAGCTGTGCAATTTGCTTCCTAATGAAATTTATATCTAATGTCTAATCACCAACCCCGTGTATATTATTACTGAAGATAAACTTCATATATTTTCCTGACTTGCATAGATAGTTTAACCTTGGTGTTATTTCTTGTTAATTCTGTATAACCTTTTTTTTCCTTATAATAAAAACAACAAAAAATGTTTGTAAATAAAATTAAATTAAAAACAAATTATCACCCATCCAAACTCTTCATAACTTTGTATACCTTTTTGGTCAATGCTTGTTTATTAAAATATTATTGAAATTTTGCTGCACAGTATGAATATTATATAATAATAACTTAAAGTGAGGCTGATTATAATTATGGCCAAAGCAAAAAGAACGGTGCTCAACTAATTACATTATTGTTGTTATGGCTACTGAAATGTTGTATTTTTACACTTGAAAAGGGAATAAGTGCCAAAAAAATTTATGTTTATCCATAAACGTAATTAAGTTAATTGAGGTTGTAGTTTTAGTTTTAGGGTCTGGGTTAGGTTTAGTTGTCTATTTTTAAAAGGAAAATAGAACAAAACAAATATAGCAGCTAAAAATATCATTTATGGAGCGCACCATTCTCACTGCTTTTACCATTGTTATTACCTTCGCCTTTGACATACACATTCTGGATGTTATCATTAGCCATCCCTGTATAGTGTTATTGTTTAAATTAAACATAAAGAGTATCTCAAAAATATTGATCCCGGAAGTAAGTTGAAACTTAATGAAAGCTAGACATTATTTAGTGCTCGAATCGATGTCTTTTGGGTTTTCCCATTGACGTTAAAAATTGCACAGATTTCTTTAACTTTAGCTTCAAGGCCTGCATTTAATTTGTCGCTTTCTCCGGCTCCTATATGACATGAGTGGATTCGAAGTGTCTCTGTGGTTTTAAATGAAATATCACTAAACCCGTTCTTAACAAAGCGTTCCGCCCAAACCATCATAGCTACCTTCAACGTTTCGATGATCTTCTGGGGAAACCGATGCGAAGCTTAACTTTATGATAGTTTCTTCTGCAGCGACGTAGCGTGGGCATGTGACTTCAAGAAGTACATGTTTCAAAATGTCAAAAATAAATAGATTTATTTGTAATTTACAAAGTTCCTGCATCTGTTCATGTGTTGAGATTTCCGTCTGCCTCTATCAGTTTTTCTATGGATTTCAAATAATCTAAATAGGCTCCATGGTATATACATAATTTTTACCTAAAGTCTGTTAATTCCCTTGCTTTGTAGAAACAATCAGATATTCCCAACGGTACATAGACATGGAAAATAATGCGTAAAAACGTTCCAGTGTACTAAAATAGTTAAAGAGTTTGTTTCAGTTCGAGCATCATGTAAATAAATTACGGTTAATGAACTGTTTGACCGAGATTTTATATTGAGATTTTATGTTTTTGCATCATTTTAAATCATGTATATTTTCTAGCCACGAAGAGGTATTAACTCACGTTGGGTCTCTGCAGCCCATTATTTTTAAAGCATCATTTATTTGTAGTCAATTCAGATGTGTCGTATGCAGATTAAATTTGGCTTCATTGAAATCTTTGAAAAATTCTCTAATGACTACTTTAATATTTCACACAACTAGACTTGTTTGATCATTATGTGAAAAAATGAAATACCTTGAATGATATATGTTATCTTGTTCCTGAAAGATGATTTTTCATGAAGTCTCCTAAAATTTAAAATGAATTCAGTTTAAATTTGAGAAGACAAGTTTTTAACCCTCTTTCAGATGATGTGCTTGGATTGCGCAATCATACTTTTCAAGTAAATTCATTCGTTCCAGAATATTGCATATATTTTCCTCTCTGTGACCAAAAAAAAAAGCCACTTTTTTGTCTAGATTGAAAAATTTCAAACATTCTAACAATAACTTTTTGCCATTTTGTTTTCTTTTCTTTTACAAAAACGCATTGTTATTCTTTTATTATAGAATATTTTTAAGTCCGATTTCTGATTCCTTCCAATCGCAAACAACTTTGGTAATCTTGAGTACTTATTAATGAGTGGCTACTTTTATATTTATGTGTGCCAAGTTGAAATGCCATTATATAAGCAATTTTCTTTATTTTCGTTTATGATAACAACACAAAAAAAAAAAAAAAAGACTTACAAATTAAGATAATGATGCTTTACAATTGGAAGAATAATTCATTTGAACACTTTAACAGTTTTGGCCTCCGTTAGTTTACTTACATTGAAACCAAACAATCTACCATTACATTAATATCATATTAGTGCACTCCAATAGCCCCTGTGTTTTTCAGCTGAGTAGCATTTGTATCAGCAGACTAGATTTATTAAGGAGTTTTAAGTTTTGGCATTAGAAACATTCTCGTGTTTCAATATAGTTTCTTCACTTCCAAAAAAAAAATGATATTGGTTTTTCTTTTGTTTTATCAAGCTTTATTTAGAAACCGAAACAATTACTGTGCCGCCCCTCCCCATAGCATTCGATAAGCTTATGCTTGACATTGATTGGAAACAGTTATGTATAATTTATACAGCAGTAGCGGATTTCAAATTTGAAGAATCAACTGTTACCACAACATCAGCGTCGAATTTTCATACTACTCAAGCCTATGTTTTTGTCAGTACAGTAGCATTTTTATCAGAAGAATTCATAGCATACAAGAAGTTTAAAGTTTTGACAGAAGAAATGTTCACATAATTAAGGATAGTTCCCTTATTTTTAAAAGAAATTTCGTATTTGGATTTTCTTTTATTGCGATACAAAGCTCCACTTTCTCTTAAAATTTTCCTTGATATAAACTAATTAAGAACTAGGAATTTTCCGCACCTAGCCAAGTGCCGCCCGGGGCATTAGCCTTCTTGCCCCCCCCCCCTCGCTATGCCACTGTTCTTCTGGCTTGCTTGTTAATGAAGAAGTCTGAGTTTTTGATGGCTTTAATTTCTAGATCTAGATATCACTTTTCTTGTGTGTTTTTTTAAAATAAAAAATTGTTGTCTATACTTTTGATTTGGTAAATTTTAATATTAACGCCTTCCTTACTACAATTTTTCAAATGAAAAAAAATAATTTTCGGGAATAAATTATTATTATTATTATATAAATAATTTATTTCTCGATTAATCGTTAAAAAATTTAAATGATTATATTATTTTTTAACGATTAATTGACCCATTACTTACAAATTATTGGAATCAAAAAGTAAAAACAAAAAACAAATATAGCGGACAGTAAATAATAACAACGCCACAGTTCAATATTTTAAACTAACTATGAAACAAACCTAAAAATGTATTTGTGTAGCATTGTTCCACGTCCAAAATGTTCTTTCACAACATACAAAAAGAAGGGCACACAACTCATGAAGATATTGAACTGTGCAGTGTCAGCCATGTTTTTAGTTTCATCGACAGCGAGGAAATATCCGACATAGTCTTCTCTTTCTTTAACCAACTGTATTTTGTACATCACTTACCTACTCACCACTTGCAAGCAGCACCAGTACCCTCTGCTAAGAATTACTTTTTCAAACATCTGCTTATTTGTCTCAACCAAAAAAAAAGTCTAATGCACAGATCATGCATTATTTGAGAAACTCGCCTTCTATGAGAATAATTTAGTGATCTCTGATGCCACAATGAAACTTGCATGCAGAGACGCGTCAGTTTGCTTTGAGCCTTGACTATGCAGTGACGTCTAGACTCATGGTGTTGTTTTAATATGTATTCATTGATCACAGCCAAACTAACTTCTGAAATTAATTAGGCTCTGCTTTAATAATCAATTTTGTTCTTGGTTATTTTAAAGGTTCACTTTGAAAAGAGATTGTGAATCGACTAAAAGACACTTGAGTTACACCAAAAATTAAATGAAAAAGACGTAAACAAGGTAAGGGCTAGCCTGAAAAGACGTAACAAAACAGCGAACGTTTCTGCTCTTTGGATTTTACCGCAGCTAAGTTTTTATTTTTTATATCCGTTTTATTTGTGTATTTTATGTCCGTTGAAAAAGGCTCTCCGCCGAAACGTTCGCTGTTTTGTTACGTCCTGTCAGGCTAACCCGTACCTTGTTTACGTCTTTTCCATTTAATTATTTATAAGCCTGATTGCAGTCTCACCCGTCATTTTGAGTTACACCACTTAGGGTGATGCAGTATCCTTTCAATACAATCCTGTTTTATGCGGCAATCCAAACTTTGGTGTTACTTAAAGACGAACATACACCCACGACACGACTTTGGCTTATTCTAATCAAAGTAAAAATTGCAATCAGAGGGTCTAATAAATAAGTAATTAGAGAAAGGGATGTTCCCTTAGTGTCAACATCTGTATTCATCTTTCTCGTAAACGGAAATGTACAAACAAGCATGACAAATGACCCTCACCGACCAGTTTATGGTTGGTAAGCAATGGTGATGGTCGTGGGTAGGGGTCATCGAGATCAACAATGCTTCTTGGGTTAACTATCGTTGTTCCTCCACATAATAACATGCATTTCGTAGTGTAGTGGTTATTACATCCGACAAACACGTGGAAGGTCGTGGGTTCAAGCCCCAGTTAAGACATTATTATTTTTATTTTTAAAACTGTTTATGTTTTTGCCCATTCTTTTTCCCCTTTCTTTTTGAACATGACTTCGCTAAATGGCTTTACTGTAAACTTTGTTTCTCAACGTTGGGATACCTACGGCGACGTTCTCAGTAACAGAAAAGTAGTCATACTCTCCTTAACAATACGTTCAGTACATGAATACTTTAGGAGTATATGATGGTGAGGAAAAAATCATCGCGATGTCCTCAATGCTTCCCGCTCATGTCATCATTTAGTACCGAGAACGTCCTCGAGTTTACAACTCTGGTCAACATCTATACTAATAAAAGGGAAAGCCCTCACTCGCTGACTGACTGACTGACTCACTGATTCATCACTAATTCTCCAACTTCCCGTGTAGGTAGAATCATGAAACGTTGGGAAGTTGTTGGTTACCCTATCACGACAAAAATTGGCGAAAAAGAATTTTAAAAATCTCGCTCATGTGGGGCCGGGGGCCCAAAAACATTTTTTCCTTATAGGGGCTCTATAAAAATTGAAAATCACCAATTTTCCTATTTCCCGTGTAGGTAGAAGCATGAAACTTTGGAAATTTGTTAAGTACTTGCTCCCAATTATAATTGAAAAAAAAAGAGTAAAATTTCCCATTCATGGGGGCCGGGCCCCAAAAATGGTTTTTTCCTAATATGAGCTATATAAAAATTGAAAATCACTAATTCTCCTATTTCACGTATGGGTAGAAGCATGAAACTTTGGAAATATTTTGAGTACACGCTCCCGACAAAAACTGGCACAAAAAATGTTAAAATTCCCTCTCATGGGGGACCAGGGGCCCAAATATACTTTTTCTTACATTAAAAACCGACTCATCACTAACTCTCTAACTTCCCGTGTAGGTAGAAGCATGAAACTTTGGGAAGTTGTTGGGTACCTTCTCTCTATGAAAATTGGCGAAAAAGATATTTAAAAATCTCGCTCATGTGGGGCCGGGGGCCTAAAAACATTTTTTTCCTTTTTTGGGCTCTATAAAAATTGAAAATCACCAATTTTCCTATTTTCCGTGTAGGTAGAAGCATGAAACTTTGGAAATTTGTTAAGTACATGCTCCCATATATAGTTGGAAAAAAAGAGTTAATTTCCCACTCATGGGGGCCGGGGCCCCAAAAACGTTTTTTTTCCTTATATGAGCTATGTAAAAATTGAAATTCACTAATTCTCCTATTTCCCNTATATGTAGAAGCATGAAACTTTGGACATTTTTTGAGTACACGCTCCCGACAAAAATTGACAAAAAAGAATGTTAAATTTCCCTCTCATGGGGGACCAGGGGCCCAAATATAGTTTTTCTTATATTAAAAACCAACTCATCACTAATTCTCCGATTTCCCGTGTAGGTAGGAGCATGAAACTTTGGGAAATTGTTAATTGCCTTCTCACGACGAAAGTCGGTGTAAAAGAATTTTGAAATACACACTTATGGGGGCCGGGGCCCCAAAAAGTTTTTTTTTTCTTATGTGAGATTTATAAAAATTGAAAATCTTATTATACCCCTGCACGTTGACAAGGAAAAATAATTATTTAAATTAAAAAAATTTCCTCTCATGTGTCACCGGGGGCCCAAAACTTTTTTCACCTAAAATGGGCTATATAAAACTGAATCAACACTAATTCTCCAAGTTTCCGTGTAGGTAGAAACTTAACATTTTTGGAAGTTGTTGAGTACCCCCCTCCCCTTAAGAGGCAAAAAATATTAAATCACCTCTCACTAGGGGTATAATTGCCGAAATATCGTTTTTTCCCCAATATGAGTTATATAAAAAGGACGCATCTTTAAATCTCCAAGTTCTTGTGTACGTAGTAGCCTTAGCGGTTGAAGTTAATATATTTAGTATATCCATCTTGATTCAGATTAAAATTATTAGGTGTTTTGAATTGGTGTTTCTCGGGTTCTCAACGCTAACTGAAATCCTAATTTCCGCAGCAAAGCGCGGGTAAATTGCTAGTTTGTCTATATACCTGCTCCTTAGCGGTCCTTCCGATCATGGCCGTTATGAAGTTCACTTGGCTCTCACAGTTTATGCCAGGGTGGTGCAGGGTTGGGGGGGGCAAGTAGCTAACACCAGTGCACATGTTTACATGTTTCAATACCAATAATGCGTCGATACCACCAACTCCCCCCCCCTATCCCGGCCAGTTCATTTGCGTTGTTCTGATTTCTTGATTAATTGCGTTCGAAAAATTATTTTGATTTTTTTGTAAGTATTGCTTTTTCATTTAAGCAGTACGTCTTAGAAAACCTCATTTGGATTAAGGACTACTTAACATTCTGATTGAAAACTAATAAAATTTTTGTATTGAAATGAATTTATTTCTCTTGTTTCTTCCTATATACAGATAAGGGCATTACCACGACTCAAATAATGAACATTATTTTCACTTAATACTAATATTAATTTTTACAATTTACTACAAAGTATTTTGGAGTTAGATCGTCATCATCTGCGATTCTTTGTAAAAGATGT
>MUZC01000683.1:180226-192227 GCA_002072015.1 Radix auricularia | reverse complement strand
CTATTGGTGCAAGTTTGTGTGTGTGTTGGGGGGAGGGGCTATGTTTAAGTTTATGGTTTAGTTTAAGTTATGCAAAAAGTATATAACGGTTACTCTGCTATAGCGTTTATGCCATCCAGGATGTTATAGACCCCAGCCCACACCAATGTAAAGTGCCTTTCAAAAATTCAGTAATTTACAACTCATTATAATTATAACCGTTTCATTTGATAGCTACACTTTTACGTCCATGCCCATAATTCCTACATTTATTTCATTTTCGTCTATAACTGTACCGAACTTTTTTTTAAATTCCATACATTCCTTTGGGGTAGTTTGTGGAGCAATCTTTCCAGTAAAATCACGTAGATCTATACTATTTAAACACCTGAGTTAAATAAATCTTTAACCTCAAAAAGATTTTTATTGTTTCCTTCACTAATCCCTTGTTTGATGCATCAAGTATTGTTACGTGTGCATTTCTATTTGTTAATTTAATTCTAGGGATTTAATGTTATTGCATAAAGTTGACTGATTTATCAAAACATTATACCAGCTTGAAATATATTTTTTCTGATGCCAACAATTGATAATACATTACAATAAAGAAAACACAGTCAAGACGTAAATTCAAACAAATATGAATGGTTCAGGTCGATAAATCTGGTAGTCTTGTTAGAGGTGCGACATCAGAAAACATACAAATAACCATACATATATATATTGGGGTTGCGGAAATTACCGATTAATTTCTCGATTAATTTTTATCAATTAAAAATATTTTAATCAATAGTGATTAAAATTAAAGAAAGGTTGTTTTTTTTTTAAATTTCGATTTATTAAAAAATAATTATAATAGTTTGGTTTTTTTAACGTACAAACTTCTCCATTTAAGAAGAAAGATTCTGAGTGTGTAAGCTTTAAAATAACCTGTTTTATAAGGACAAAAATATTTTTAAAATAATTTGTTTTTAATTAACTAACAATAACAAAATTTTAATTCCTTGACATTATATTGAACTACTCATATTTAAATATATCTTCTAACAATATTATAATTTTTAAATAAAATTAAATTAAATGCTTAAGTTATGGGCATTTTTAAAAATGTCTTAAAACTGAACAAAATGTGACGGAAAACAACATAGTGAAAAAAGTAATATATATATATATATATATATATATANGGGGGGGGGGGCAATAGTGTTTTTTTTTCTTATGTGAGCTATATAAAAATTAGTTTAAGCGATAGCAACTGTGTAAATTGATGGATCTAAACCTAACTTTGCACTTAAGATCTTGATAACTAATATTCAAATGTTATAGATCATAGGGAAATTATTTAATTATTTCCAAATGTCCATTCCATCGGGGCTGAGCGCCCAAAATGTATTTTTTTCATAAACCTTTAAGATTTTCTTTCCCACTCATTGATGAACGATCTTGAGAAATATAGATAAATATATCCAAAACGATATTAAATGAATTGAACAAGTGTTTTGAACTTTATATCTTTCACTTTATTGGCCCTGGGGCTCTTAATGTCGTTTTTTTTTTCATAAATGAACAATATAAATTAAAAAAATTGATTTCGTTAGCAAACTGAGTAAAATGAAAGAGTCTTAACCAAAGTTTGTAGCTCTAATGTCAATTTGTTCTGGTCCTGGGTCCCCAAATATCTTTTTTAGACTTTAAGATATTATTTCCCACTCAATTTTAACGATCTGGAGAATATATCTTTTTCTTCTAAGATATACAGACGCTCTTCTATGCAGAAGATAATTGCGTCCACACACCATGACAGATGGTCTGTTGGCAAGTGATGCAACGTTCACAGGCCACGGCTATGAGGGTTCCACGCATTACCCAGCCACCTAACTATTTTTAGTTAGGTACCCATTCGGAGAAGGGTGACTCAGGGACTCCCTAGAGGCCACAGGAACAAAACCTTGCCTCGTGACCATAGGTACGCCAGTCGAGCGCGCTTGCCACTCGACCACCGTATATATAATAAAACTGTTTAAATGAACAGGTTTTCGAAATGTACATCTGGAAAGGAATGGGGCCGGGGGCCCCTTGATTACGTTTTTTCCCCTGTATTAACTATAAAAATTATTTTTAGCGTTAGATGATGAGAAAATAAATTTATATGACCAAACTTAATATATATAAACTTAAGATCCTTTATTAAATAAATATAGGGCATTGAACACCTAATGTTCATTACCTCGGAATTGGGGGCCACAAATGTCTTTAGTTTAATATAAAATATTCAAATTTTCAGTTATCAAACTTTTTGAATGCTGATTAAAACATATGTTTTCTTTTCCATTGAAATTCATAATGAAATTTAAACAAAAAGGAAGATAAAAACCAATATTAATTGAAAGTTTTAAAGAATAAATTAGCATTCAAGCTTAAAATATAATATTTACAAAATTTAAGATGGCATCGATACATGGACCAATTGAACAAATGAAATTCAGCTTTAAAAAATATTGTTCATTATTAATGTTACCAGATTGGAGCTCATTATTTAGAGTTATAAAAAGTATTACTTGTGCACAATATATTTGATCTGTTGACTTATAATATTATGTTATATTTGTCTTTTCATTTTAAATAATTCATAATGCTTACTATGTTAACCCCATAATATCCCATAATAACCCAATCGTTTCCTGAATACAAATATGTAGAGAATGATTACCACTATAGCAATGATAACAAGGACAGCTATAGTTATCCCAGCTATGGCACCAAAACTCACAACTTCATCTGGGGCAGCTGAAGAGAATTTTATTGTTTTTACAATTTTTTAATGATTGAAACTGACAGCACAAAAAAAGTTTACTTTCTACAAGAGCTGCGGAAATTACCTATTAATTTCTCGATTAATGGGTAAATACAGTATTTTTATCGATTAAAACTATTTTAAACTATAAAACAGTGATTAAAATTAAGGATTTTTTTATTTTTTTAAATTGATTTATTAATAAATAAGTATTAATAGTTTCTATTTTACATACAAACTTACTCCATTTAAAAAGTGGTTTCTTATAATTATAAACTTTTAAAAAACTTATTTTATAAGGGCAATAATATTATCTTATCTTAGATGTTACAGACGCTCCTTCTGTATAGAAGATTATTGCGTCCTACATATTTCTATGGTTTGTGTTTAGTCCTGTATTCTTACTAGAGTTTTAAAAGATGATAAAGTGGTGGCTTTCCTGGTTTCTTCAGGCAACCCATTCCACGCCCGAATACCGGACGGAAAGAAAGAAAACTTGTATGTTTTTGTTCTTGCATATGGAATAAGAAAGGTGTTTTTATCTTTATGTCTATCTGTAGCATAATTAAAACTTACTGTAGATACTCTTAACTACCTGTAGTTTATACCCAAGTATTTAAATCGGATACACCTGTAGTTTGAACCTTAGTAACCTAATTCTACCTACCTGTAGTTTGAACCTCAGTAACCTAATCCTACCTACTTGTAGTTTGTACCTCAATAACCTAATCCTACCTACCTACCTGTAGTTTGTACCTCAGGAATCTAATCCTAACTACTTGTAGTTTGTACCTCAGTAACCTAATTTTACCTACCTGTAGTTTGTACCTCAGAAACCTCATCCTACCCACCTGAAGTTTGAACCTCAACTACCTAAACCTACCCACCTGTAGTTTGTACCTCAGCTATCTAATCTACCCACCTGTAGTTTGTACCTCAGCTATCTAATCTACCCACCTGTAGTTTGTACCTCATCTATCTAATCTACCCACCTGTAGTTTGTACCTCAATAACCTAATCCTACCTACCTGTAATTTGTACCTCAGTAACCTAATCCTACCCACCTGTAGTTTGTATCCTTATAATGCCAGACCTGACTTGACCCAGACGATTGCTAGAGACTATCCTCATTTCATAATCTGTGCTGGCACTCAGTTGTGTAACGACAGCTTCAGTCCATATGTTACTCAAGTTTAAATCTTCCACACCAGACAGAGCAAGTCTCCATGTGGACTCGGCCTAAAACAACATCAAAGGATTCAGAGAATACTAACAAAACAATGGGAATATTTGTTTCATATTTAACATAAGTAATTCTTGTCATTACTTTTGGTTAACCTTATCTTTATGGAAGTGTTTATTTGTTTAATGTTAACCCTTTGAACACTGTTCTATTGTCCTGTGAGATAAAAATCAATTACCCATCATACAGATACATCAGACTAAAATTTAAAGTGATTTTTCCAAAGGAATCCAGATAAATGGCAATTTAAGAGGATGAAGCATGGGACTGAAAGGGTTTTAAAATATATAATATTTTGGTAATGTAATTAATATTAAACACATTAAATAAGATACAAATGTTCAATAAATTGTAAAAAGTTTAAACTTGATTCTTGCTAACAAAATTCTTTACTTGATGCTGCCTTTTTCTTTTTTATTTCTTGATTTACAATTTTGGCTGTAGAGGAAAAATGCTCTATAAATTGCATCATCCAGGCAGATGCCAATGCCAACCATTTTCCTAATTTAAAAGAGGATAAGTGGTGAAAACTTTTTTTTTTAATTTCTACAAATTCTATTTTGTAACGTGGCTCTAGTTTTTGGGGTAAATAATAAACTAACTCTTTATTGATAATGTTGGTTATGAATTAGGACTGACTCTGAAAAGAATCTTGTATAACGGAAATACTCTAAAAACGTAGCTTTGATGTCAGCAACATTTTGTGAGTAAAGTGCTTTGATAAAAATAACATAAATAGATCTAAATACTATCAAAAATATTTTGAGCGATGCACACCATTTTACTGAAATGTAAAAATAATAACAGCTGCATCTATTCAATAGTTTTGTTGTTTTTTTTTTTTTTTCCAAATAGGGCCATATTTGATGAAGTAAAAATATGTATAGGCCGAAATTGAGACAAAAAACAGAAATGACATACTTTGAGATTGAGTAAAGACTTTTACTATTAAATCATATGTGTTATTTGTTTGTAAAGGAGATATTTTAAAGAGAAAAAAGAGAGATTTCTATTTTTAAAAATTTAAGACCTAAACGTCTTTTTCCATCATTTAAATTTTTGAAAATTTCGATAGATAATTGCATTTATGGAATAATTTTTTTTTAAAATATATATTCTTTTACTTAACTTACAAAAAAATATACAGTGTTGAAATATAACTAGAGCCTAAAATTTCATAGATTTTGCCATCATTTGATCTTATTGCATTTTTTACTCAAAACAAATGATAATTTGGGCTTTTTAATACTTTTCTGTAACTATGACTTTATAACATTAACATGTCAGTTAATTATTTAAGATGAGGCTGCGGGCAAGTTAAAATGTAAGTGTGGGCCTTATTTTACCAGCAGGGTGGACTTAGGACATCCCTGATCGATTATTGGGGGGAAATGTTTTAATTTTAATTGTTATAAAAGCACACATTAGGAATTGGTCAGAAAAGGAGAAAAAAATTATAAAAACAGATTTCAGCATTCATATTATGAAATTTGTCATTAATAAGTTCATTATAACTTTAACAAGTTTATTTTGACTACTTAAAATCACATTTTTTTTTAAAATTGCTACTGAGGGAGAGCAAACTTTATTAAATAAAAGACAACATTAATTGATTATACTCGTCATAATGTATATAAAAGGATTAAAAGGTTGCACTTAAAAGAATTACTGACAGAGAATATTATACAAAGTTCAAACTGTTGAAAGATGGGGACATAAATCTACAGAGGAAGATAAATAACATTCTAACGGATTCAATTAACCCTTTGGAGACTAGTTTTTTTCTGGCATATTTGTACCAAAAATATGAAGCCCTTTTTCAATGATTAAACATAGTTTGAATAACAAATTTTACAAAATAAACCAAACTAAATAAATAAAGTAATCTTTTTATATTTATATATAACCGCATATATATATTTTTTAGGAAATTTAATACAATACCTGTGAATAAACATGACTTACCTATAATATCTGTGTGAATATTTCTTGATGGTAAATGTTTAATAATCCCAAACACTTTTGTTCTGGGAAGCAAGGCCCATGGGGGTCCTTCAGACACAAAACATACATGGTTCTGGTCAACTTCCTACCTCTTGGGGATTTTTTATTTATACAAACAGTACGCTCCCTTTCACTATTGTTGGGGACAGGGCACACGTATCTGTGACCCAGTTACTCCTTCTGAGCTATATGTCACTGAGAAAATTGTAAGCAAAATTTCTGGCCTCTTCAACAAACAATTTAAAGATATTTTGTGTAAAAAAAAGTCACCTAAAATGTTGAAAGGACATTTTTTTCTAATAATTTTTAAGGGTCTCTAATAATTTTTAAGGGTCATCTCTATCAAATTTAGAATCCCTGATACTAAACTAAGACTTCACAATATTTTTGTCCTCAAAATCATCATTTTCCTTCTGTTTCATTCCTTTCAGATTCACAATAAACCAGAATGTTTTGGCCTTTCTCCTAGCTCTTCTGTCTGCAGCCTCCTCCATTCTTTGCTCCTCGGCTACTATGACGCTCTCTTTGACAACTGTGTGCCACGTAGATCGGTCTTCTGCCTTACACTCACAGTCACTTGTATGTATTTTAAAATTAATAATTCACATAATTGGTGCAATTACAAGCCTAGAAAGTCAACAAATTATTACAGCTAAACCATCTTCCTCTTGTCTTTTTACCCCAACCTACCTCGGGAAAAAGATTGGCCGATTCAGGAGGGTTAAGTTAATTCTGCATAGAATTTTATGTGTATAATATACATACTGTTGGACTAAGGGGACGCAACTCTACAGAGAATGTTTGTGCTTCTCCTCCATTAAAACCAGGAAGCCAGAACAACTTGACTGAGTCATGTCTGACTTCTATTGAGGTCAGGTTAGTGACAGCAAGGGGTGGACCTGAAAGGAACCAAGATTCAATAGTTAAAGTCATGAAGCTTTGAACTTAAGTTGAATTATAGTAATTTTCAGATAAAACAATCCCTCAATCAAGGGAAGGAGCACTTTTTAACAATATAAGGTCATAAGAAGATTTAACTCAATTTTGGCCCAATTTTCCCTTTGCTTTACTTTACATCTAGTAAAAAATACTCCAGCCTTACTTACTTTTCAACATAAAACCTCTAATATAATAAAGATAAGAAACAAAAGTGCACTAGGAACTGGAATCATTTTTTTTCTCAAATATTTAACATAAAAACTCATTTAACTTAAGTAAAAAAAACAAAAACATTCAAACAAATTACTTGCACTTAAGCAAAATGATTTATAGCTCAATACGTTTTCATTTGCTATAGGGACCTGGGGTCGAGTGGAATGTGTGATCGGCTGGCGTACCGATGGTCACGGGCTCAAATCCAGGTGAAAGCAAGGATTTCTTCCCAGAACCTAGGGCTCCCCTGTGTCCACCCAGCTCCAAATGGGTGCCCAACACTAGTAAGGGAAGTAAAAGCAGCTGGGTAATGCGTGGAACACTTATAGTCGTGGCCTGTGAACACTGCATCACTTGCCAATAAACCGGAATAGTCTTTGGACGCAATGATCTTATGTATAGAAAGAGCATACATCTCAATAAGAAAATATCTAATTTAGCATAAGATTCTGCTTAAGAACTTATAAAACTTTCTTGATCTCCTTTCAATCAGGTTTCTAGGTAATGCTCTGTAAGATGAGAATAGAAGTTTACAAAAGATATCATGTTTGAGTTAGGTGACTAGGATCCCTGAATGAGAACAACACATTTAAAAGATATGTCTGAGTTAGGTGACTAGGATCACTGAATGAGAACAACACATTTAAAAGATATGTTTGAGTTAGGTGACTAGGATCCCTGAATGAGAACAACACATTTAAAAGATATGTTTGAGTTAGGTGACTAGGAACCCTGAATGAGAACAACACATTTAAAATAATTTACTAGGCCACTGATCAGGTTGGTGTTCAGATATATGTCGATAACACAATAACATTACCGCTTGGTTTTATGGTAAACTTTAGGTCTGTAGTAAACTCAGTTGATTGAAATGTTAATGTAAATATTCTGTCCATATCATTCTGGTCCAATTGTCTTTTGCTTTCAAATGTGAACTTGGTGAGATAATCTGTCCCATCGTATTTGCTCACTTTAATTATGGCGACATCTCTTTGAATTTCTTCTTTTCGATTTCTGTATTCAAGTTTCACATAAATGAAATCTTAAATAAAATATTTTTAATTGTTTCAAGGGACATTGTAAAAACTGAAATCATTATATTATGCATTAAGCTCATGCAAGTGATTAAAATACATAGAAAGTGCAAATAAGATGATTTACAAGCATTACCAAATTCTGTTAGGTTTACCTAAGCTTCAGTGCCATGAGCTAACATAAGATTTATATCTAAATGTAATAGATTACCAAACATCATAATTTTGCTTAATAAATAAACATAAACAGCCTTTGAAGTAAAATGAAAATATATTTCTATAAATAATTTGGAGCAAAATTTTTGGTTACCATCACACAATAAATACTATCAACTTACATTCCCCCAACAGATGACATAATCCTGACAACATCTGGTTCCGGCATTGCTAATATAACAAAGGAAAATTTGAGTGTTTGAGGAATTTCCCAGACATATTCTTTCTTTAGCCCTTCAGTGGCAGCACTTCTTGGCTTACCTTGAACAAATGAAGGGAAGAACTTCAAATGATAATAAAAGTAATTAAAGCTGATTCAATGACATGGGAGATAAACATAAATATCAAGGATATTGCCTCTTTATAAAATTATAGAACATGAAATAACTGAAATTTAGGTAAACATCCAAACTACAGCAAATACAAAATGAACAAAAAAAAAAGCTCTGGTATATTTCACTTAGCTTTACATAACTTGATATAAGTAATGATTTTAATTATGGCTACGTGGACTTATCCAGTGTGAAAGTGGAATGAGCTTGAAGGTAAGAGTGAGTGGAAGGAGAAGTGTTAGTGGAGAAAGTAAATAATTGAGAAATTACATTAAACAATCCTTGAAGGCAATGTCCTTAAGTCCTTAAAATAATAATGTTTTTATATATGTCATTTCGCTTTTAAAAAGAGAACTTCTAAGTCACAAATGAAATGGGTTGCATTTAAAATATAAATTTTCATGAGTATATGTTAGGGGAAGTGATAAATGTAAAACAATTATAAAACTTCTCCATCTTAAATTGCATTGTGTGCATAAGGAAATGGTAGAGAAATTTTAATGACATGGTGGTCATCAGACATTTTTATACAGGATATGCTTCAAAAGAGGATTAACTATTTATAATAATTGGCAAACTTAAGTGGCAGAGAGAACAAAAAAAAGGGGGGGGGGGAGGGGTATTCTTCAAATACATTTAAATACCTGCATAAAATTTATCAGTAATATATATAAATAATACTTACACATAACATTGACATTCATTCTGCCTTCAGCTGAATTTGAATCAGCATTTGCTTCACAAAAATACACACCACTATCTTGACATTGAGGACTGAAGGTGTACTTGCTTGTGTACAGACGTTCTGGCAAAACAATCTTTGGGTTTGGTCCAACTTCTTGGAAAACTTCTCCACCTCTAGGAGACTTCCAGCTAAACAAACAAGTATTTCATTTCTTAGAATTTGTTTCAATATAAAACAAATAAAAATAAATTGCTTTTAAACATTTTACTTAAGTCATTTTTCACTCTGACAATTTAATTCAAAGTGTGTGGGTTTTTACAGTTAAAAATATGAATTAATAATAAACTGGATATTTTTGTTAGGAAATTTTTATTTTAACAGATATTATGTATCCTTATGTCTTATTGATCATTAATGCTTCTTTCCTAATGACCTTATTTTAGGTGCAGGATTAGAATCAAAACTACATTGTAGTGTTACAGGTATATTCTCATGTACATTTCCAATGTTTTTATCTTCATTGTTAATTTTCATTTTGGGTGGATCTATGTCTGAAATAATTAAAGAATTTTTTATCAAAACCAAAGTGACAAGAAATTGAAACACTAGTCAAAAATTACAATGAGATAATAAGACTTGCCTTTAGACTTTAACAAATATCTCATTTCTATTCATTCTGACACTATTTCAGAAATGTAAAAGTCCTGAATATTATCCCCATTCATTTTCTTCATTGGTTTTAGTCAATAAACAGTTTCAAAAATGCAAAGTATTAAAAATCCAAAAAACATTTCTGTAGATCTAGACATAAATAAAGATGTAAAGAATATGAAGCGTAAGATTTATGTCTCAGCAATTGAGCTGAAGAAAAGTATATATACTTCTACAATGTTCTCTAAGCAACCAGCCCAATTATTCCCCTCAAATCTTTGTAAAAGCTGACATTTAAAAGAGGTCAACTATAATAGCATGTAAGGAACTCAACATAAAAGTGACTTCAGCTCTATCAAAACCAAAGATTGAAATGTACTCCAAAGACTAATATCAATATAGATTAAAGGTTTTCAGAATTCACTTCATTTATAAAATGTAATTAGATTACCAAGAGACTCAAGATTTTCAGAACTGCCAAGACTTTGTTTTTAAGATGGAGAAAGACCTAAAGCAGAAAGGTAAACAAAAAATGTATTATCTCAACTTACAAAGTAATTGTAGCTCAAAGTCCTTGTGAACTTCTCCATGTCTGTTTGATGCCATACAACGATAGAATCCTTCATCACCACGAACTACTGACTTTTTTAATATCTTCGAATCCACAAGATTTGGAACTGGCAGATATCTTTAACAATATTAAACACAAATTTTAGTAATTTTAAACAAAGTTAACAATAATAACTAACCAAATAAATTTATTACAACACAACTCACTCTGTGGCGGTGTAGGATTTGAAAGTCCACTGGACACTACAAGCTGGTAAACACTGTATGTCACATTTGTAATTGATCTCTTCTGAGACTTTTCTCATTATTTGGGCATCACTTTCAAATGGTGGTGTCAAAATCAAGTCACTAACCAGGGGTTTGACTGAAAATTACAAGTACAAAATGTAATGAATTTGATTCTCTATAATCTCAAGAACAATAATAAATTTTCACAATTTGAGCATATAATATAATTAAATGCCGCATCCAGTTCACATGATGTGGACATGCAAGTTATTCTATGTTCTGAATAAGTTCCTTGGGAATTTCCAAACTTCTTAAGAACTGCTGATCATTTTATTTAAAACTATACTGTTGTAACACAAATCAAAATGTTATCACACATTGATAAAATAAAGTTTTCCTTAAGTTTTAAGAACTTCTCATCAACAATTGTCTGAGAGAACAAGGTTAAAAAAGTTAAATTAGTTTCCAAAATGAAGATCAAGTTAGTTACATTCTGGTATGACTTCATAGTAAGGACTTCGATTTGACACTAATCCATATGACACTGCCCCTTTCTCCTCAGATGTACACGTAAATTTAAGTCCAGTGTCAGAACGCTGAATATCACGGAACTCAAGGTGACCTTGAGCATTCATGTTTAGCTTCAAAATAAAAGTTGATAATTAATTTTTAGTTTAATGAAAGAAATAACTTGGTGAACATAAAAAATAAACTAAAATACCTTATTAAATAAAGTTTTAACAGTTTCAATTTCTCATTTATAGAACAACTAGCAATTTGCCCGCGCTTTGCTGCGGGAAGATTGAGTATTAGTGATAAGTGAGTGAGTGCATAAAAAACAATATTTTGGCCCCCAGCGCCCACCAAGGAATAATTTAAATATTATTTCACCTGCTGCCATCGTGGAAGTGTATTTAAAAATCCCCAACGTTTTATGCGTTACCTATTTGGGAAATAGGAAAAATAGTGCTTTTCAATTTGTATATAGCACATATTTGGAAAAAAAACACGCTTTTGAGGTCCCGGCCCCAATGAGTGTGAATTTTAAAATTATATTACGCTAATTTTTTGTCGCGAAAGGGTACCCAACAACTTCCTAAAGTTTTATGCTTC
>MUZC01000683.1:167698-179249 GCA_002072015.1 Radix auricularia | reverse complement strand
GGCCCCCGGTACCCAATTAGAGGGAATTCTAACATTCTTTTTGCCAATTGTCGGGAGCTTGTACTCAAAAAATTTCAAAAGTTTCATGCTTCTACCTACATGGGAAATAGGAGAATTAGTGATTTTCAATTTTTGTATAGCTCATATAAAGAAAAAAATGTTTTGGGGGCCCCGGCCCCCATTAATGGGAAATTTAACATTCTCTTTTGCCAGTTATCATCGGAAGCATGTACTAAAAAAATTTACAAAGTTTCATGCTTCAAACGATACGGGAAACAGGAGAATTATTGATTTGCAATTAGTAAATAGCTCATATAAGGGGAGACATTTTTTTATGGGGCCCCATTTTTTGTGGGCTCCTTTACCTCTATGAGTGGGCATTTAAAATTCTCCTTCGCCAATTATCATCGGGAGATTAAACTCAACAACTTCCTAAAGGTTCATACTCTCCACCTACATGGTGAATGAAATGATTTTTTTTAAAAATTTGGGCCCCCATCCCCCTGTAAGAGAAATTTAAAAAATTATTTCACCTGCTAGCATCGTGAAAGTGTATATATAAACTCCCCAACATTTGATGAGTCTAACTACTCGGAAAATAGGAGAATTGGTGATTTTCAATGTTTATATAGCTAATTTAATGAAAAAATCGATTTCGGGGCCCTAGCCCCCATGAGTGGGAAATGTAATATTCTCTTTTGCCAATTATCGTTGGAAGCATGTACTCAAAACATTTCTTAAGTTTCATGCTTCTACCTACACGGGAAATAGATGAATTATTGATTTTAAATTAGCATATAGCTTATATAAGGAGAAAAACAGTTTTGGGGCCCCGGCCCCCATGACTGTGAATTTCAAAATTCTTTTTCGCCATTTTTTGTCGTAAGAGTGTCTCCAACAACTTCCCAAAGTTTCATGCTTCTACCTATACGGGAAGTTGGAGAATTAGTGATGTAGGCAAAAATGTTTTTGGGCCCCCGGCCCCACATGAGTGAGATTTTCAAAATTCTTTTTCGCCAATTTTCGTAGTCAGAGGGTACCCAACAACTTCCCAAAGTTTCATGATTCTACCTAGACGGGAAGTTGGAGAATTAGTGATGAATCAGTGAGTCAGTCAGTCAGTGAGTGAGTGAGGGCTTTCCCTTTTATTAGTATAGATAGTATTTGGTTTTAGTCTATTTATTGTGTTGATGGTACAGAACTTTCAACTTTGTCTCAAAGCTCCTCGCTGCTGATTGTTTGTTACACATGAGCAATAATTCATTACAAATTTTTTTAAAGTAACTATTTCAACTTTAAACCTCAGACTTATTTACTAACACATATTTAAAAAAACATGACTAAACTTACCCTGCTGTTTCCAAGTATACCAACAAACTGTCCTTGTTCATCCTGCCATAGTATTTCAGATGCTAGCCCATGGTCAGCTGGTAAACTAAGAGAGTTAGGCTGACATTCAATCTTCAGTGTCTGTCCTTCTAGTGGAGGGCTCAATACATTTATAGTAGGTGGGTTGGGTTTACCTGATGGAGCAGAAGAAATTAAAAGATATCCCAGGTAGTCTGCGTATTTTTAATCAATGTTCAATGAAGTAGAAGAAATAACTGAATTTAATAATCCGTCATTTTAATATAGCAAAGATTCTTTGAAATTATACTGAGAAACTAGTTTATAAAACTGTTTTAATTGTCTTTTGATTCTATCGTATTTTATTATATCTATTTCATTGATATTCTTTTAACTAAATACCAAATTATGCCAGCAGAAACGTGTATCTTCTTATCAAACTAAGTTACTCTGTTTATGTAGTGATTATTATTGTGTTCTTACCACTTGATGTCAAACCACCTACTTAGATATATGTTATCTAATGCTCTCAATATTTACATAATCTAAACAGTTCTACTTCTACATCCCACACGTCTACTTCTCTCTTGTCTCTTGATCACAAATAAACACATTCAGAGACTTACGTAACACAATGAGTTTCTGACCACAGTTCCCAATAGCTGTAGTCCCTGTACCGATGTAACAGGCAAAGGTACCAGCATCTGATCCCACCACATTAGCCAGAGTCATTTCTACAAGTCTAGTTGCAGCGTTCAGGTTGGGTGTGACTCTAGTCTTATATTTATCTTGCAATTTGTAGTTAGTAAATCCTTTAAACAGAAACAAAACATCTTCTCCTGGGGAGTCTTTTGTCTCATGTCTAATTGTAATAAGACTCGCGTCATTGGCCTGTGGTGTGTTGGGAATGGTGATTGTCAGTTTAACATTAACATTTTCTGGGGACACAACTTGACTTGTGGATTGAGACAAAATAGCTGGAAAATAAAATTTTAATACAGTGTCAATTGAAAATAATTGCCTTAGTAACTAAATATTGTGTTCATAATTAACAGAGATTATTCAGAATGACATAACTCATTTGACAACCAAAGACAAACCAGCCATGTGTTACAACAAAGGTCCGAAGGGTCATTCACAAGTGAGACTGTGGGTACAGGCGGATGAAGAAAAGCCGAGGTCCTAACGCTGCACTAAATCATCCCAATCTTACTGCGCTGATCTGAGTAGAACTATCCTAGAGGAATTTTTTCAGGGGAAGACGTTTCCACTAAAGGTGCCGAGAAAAAGCGCTTCTGGTCTTACTACAGGCATCAGAAGTCTTCTAAAGTAAGGTTGACCATTGAAAGGGGATGACCTTGACATCTGACTCGAAGCACGGGCAGTTTAAGTTGCTCTTTGATGACAGAAGTGTTGTGTTGTTGTATTGACATAGTATGAGCGTATGAGTTCACTGGGTATGAAACACGTGGATGTGTGTGGTGAACTGTGAATAGTGTGTAGCGGCGATCGGAAGTATGACTGGCTTTACGAATGTTGATTGAAGGATAGATTAAAGAGTTGTTACCAAGACCACAAATTGTTTAAGTCGTGTTACTTGACCCGCAAGATCTATTACAGCTTCTGAAAGCACCATGATGAGTGTAGAAACCTGTGGAATTTGTGCCTATTACAGCTTCTGAAAGCACCATGATGAGTGTAGAAACCTGTGGAATATGTTTCTATTACAGCTTCTGAAAGCACCATGATGAGTGTAGAAACCTGTGGAATATGTTCCTATTACAGCTTCTGAAAGCACCATGATGAGTGTAGAAACCTGTGGAATATGTTCCTATCTCAGAGCTGCCATCAGTCTTTAAATCCATTAAACCCTTAATATTTGAGAACATGAAACGTCGAGTGCTCAAAGAACTTGTCAATGAAATCGTCTCAGCGAAAAACGTCTTTCAGTCTTTACTTTTGTGGCACGTAGGTGTAAGGATTGTTGCTAATCACTCTGAAAGCCACACATTTAACAAGGAATGTCAACATGGATTTTAAGCAAATGATAATGAGAGGAAAAGCGTCTCAAATAGTTAAAGACTTGAAGACCAACCTCGTAAAATGCAAGCATATTTTTCAAAGTCTGTTGACTACTACTACTACTCAAATTACAGAGATATGGGATCCAAGGTATTACAAAAACGTGGATCTATATTTTCCTAACCGATAGATGTCAGGTGATAGACGGCAAAATATCGTCATTGGTTGGTGTTAAGTAGAGACTCCTCAAGGCTCAGGGCCAGACTCCTGTTTATCCCAGCAAAAATCAAGGAACTGACAATCTGGGCTCTTTTCCTAATACAGAACAATGTACAGGCCAAAGACCAACAGCTCTGACCAGAACCAGCTACATTACGAACTTAACCGGGTAGATGGGTAGGACAAAAGCGAAGACATGGAATTTCATCATGTTAAGTGACAGGCTTTATCAATTTAGAGAAGAAGAAGAAACCCTCTACACCACTCTTACGAACTTCTTGACTACATGCTTAGGTCAGTTTCCTGAGAAGTGAACTTTGGCGTTGCTATTCAAAGAAATATTCGCTGAGATCAGAAAATTGGCTTTGTATTCAGCCGGTCAAACAGGTTCGTATGGCCAGATCTCAGAAACTGCAACTCTCTTGCAAACCCAGGAGCCAATATAGGTTTTGTTAAGTTGTGTTTAGAGAATATTTGTTCAGTATGAGACCAAGACAGTACGCATATATTATTAGGTTTGAGTCTTTGTCCTAATCAATATAGATTAATTTCAAGTGTTTACAGCATGCTAAGCACATTGGGCCGGCCACCACTGTAATAAAAAGGTGACTACTGTATGGCTATGATATCAATGATGCTACAATAAATGATGTGCTGCTCCCTCCACACTTAGGCAATAACAAGCTCATGGCAGGAAGTTTAGGCTGATAAATATAACAAAATACAGGAGCTGTTCGTTCCAGTCAAGGACGCTTAGTGACCGGAATAAGCTTCTAAAGGTGACAATAATTGAAACATGTATCTCTAGTGGCTCCTGTTCTCCAAACGTCATCTACTGACACCACCGATGAGCTTCCCTGACAACTATCATCTCTTTGAGTATTAGCTAAACCTAAACACTCATGAGGAACTATTGGGATCAGAGCGTTGATAGTGATCTTTAAGATAGAGAATAGAAAAGACGTGCTCGTGCTATAAATAAATAATGCGAGGTTTTCCCTTTAATCTTTTCAACTTTTTGATCGGGAATGTAATGTGAATGTAATGAATGGCACAGTGATTGCGAGAGTGTCAAAATAAATTATTTTGAAATATTTTGGTATATTTTACGAGTATTATGTTGCTCATAATTACTTATTTTATTCAAGCCTTACCTTTCAGAAGGAGAACCATGATAAATATTCTTAGTTTGCAAGCTCCCATTATAACAGAACTTTGTTTCATATCCACAGAAATGCTTGATTTGATCCCCAATGAAGTGAATGACTGAAAATTGAATTCTCCAACCTTCAAATGAAAACTACACACGTGATTATTGATGTTGTTACACCCTTTATATATATAAATACTGCAAATAAAGTTAAAGTATTCGTCTTATGCTTTCATATAGTCCGCGCCTACACATCTGATTACTGAATATGACATTTCCGTTAACAGTCCGCGGCTACATTGGCGATTGTCAAATGTTCCTCAATCTGAGCTCAAACAGAAACTGAAACTACGTTTATGTTTTTAAACGGTTCGCGCCCCCATACGGCGAAATAGCTAAGAGTCAAAAGTGGGCCATACATGGGTACGGGGAACAGAAACTCTTTTCAGTACAATTACAGCTGAAAAAAATACACTCTGAGGTTTGATGCGCGTCACTGAATTCAATGGTGAAGTCAAGACAAATAGGTGTATATGATGTGTGGAAAAGGATAACCCCTTGTTAGATTTTGTGTAATATTTTAAGACACGCCATGGATCTTTAATGAATTTCCTTCTACTTTTTACAACTTTCGAACTATTTGAACTATATTCTGAACGATGATCTGAATTAAGAATTCCACTATATTTAAACTAAGAAATAGAATAAAAGCTTTGAGAGCTATTTCAGGAAACTCAGCACGTACATGAATCCTAAAGGATGCAAGAGATGTCAAAGTTTCGAAATTAATTTTATATCCTTAATCCGCAGCTAACACAGCTAACATCCCCAATTCATCTTCTAGAGTCATACACAAATCAATCTTAAATTCAATTAATGCATTGCGTATCCATCCGGTACCTTCCGTGGGTCATCTTCTGTTGGAAAGTAAACTCAAAATGCTCGATAACTTTTGTCAAGTGCTCAATAATGACTATTTTAAAGATAAACATCAAACTCTTCATCTTTAATGAACTGAACTGAACTGTCCCTTAACCCATCGTTGTGTCGTTGGGGCACCATTTTGAACTGCACACTATCTCATGCCTTGTGTCCCGGTACTGTGCTGCCTTCTGGGAGTCGCTAAATGACAGGCCAGTCCACTCTTTGATATCGTCCTCCCATCTCTTCCTTGGTCTGCCTCTTTTCTTCTTCCCTGGACTGTGCCCTGCAATTTGGTCTTTGAAAGATCTCCAGATCTTGTCACGTGTCCGTACCATTGTAATTTCCTCTTTACTATCTATAGCCAAATATCGAAACAATATACTGATACTCGAATTTTCGTTTCTGACAATCGATTAGTTTTCCTTGAATGGAGATAGTGAGCTGATTGAAAATATGAAAGACATCAGCCAATTAAGCCGACATTGTTGTCATATTCACATTTCGGAGTAGTTGAGACAAATATGGTTTTATTTTCCTGTAAAAACTGATAGAGCAATACATAAATTTTTGATAGTACTTTGCCTCGAGACAATTGGTGCACATCGGCGTGAAGAAAGAGCTGCTTGTATTCAGCTCTCACCCGTCACAAAATGCGGCAAATAATCTTTTAGTTCTATTTTTAAGGCGTATCACAAAACTGGAGTTGAAATCTTGCATCTACATGTATTTCAAATTAAACCCACCAAAAATAAAAATAAAAATTAAATAATAAAAAGAAAATAATTATAGAAAAATTATCATAAATAATCTAATTTATTTTACTTAAGTTTTTCATTTTATGTTCTCATTGCAGAAAAATCGACATATTTAGTATTAATGGTCTTAATGATTGCAAATAGAGGATTATACTTAGATTACGTTTCTTGATAACTTCTGCGGCAGCTCATTGCCCACAGATGGGCACCGGTCCACGGACCACCACTTAGTAGCATTTTTAAAGTTGACCGCTTATCTTATTGTTCAAAATAACATAACACGTTGATAGAAAGAACATTACATGTTGATAGATTTAAAAGAACATGTTCATTGATAGAACATAACATGTTGATAGATATAACATAACACGTTGATAGATAGAACATAACATGTTGATAGATATAACATAACATGTTGATAGATATAACATAACATGTTGATAGATATAACATAACATGTTGATAGATAGAACATAGCATGTTGATAGATAGTACATAACGTGTTGATAGATAGAACAGAATATGTTGATAGATAGAACAGAACATGTTGATAGATAGAACAGAACATGTTGATAGATATAACAGAACATGTTGATAGATATAACAGAACATACAGAACATGTTGATAGATATAACAGAACATGTTGATAGATATAACAGAACATGTTGATAGATATAACAGAACATGTTGATAGATAGAACATAACATGTTGATAGATATAACATAACATGTTGATAGATAGAACATAACATGTTGATAGATATAACATAACATGTTGATAGATATAACATAACATGTTGATAGATAGTACATAACGTGTTGATAGATAGAACAGAATATGTTGATAGATATAACAGAACATGTTGATAGATATAACAGAACATGTTGATAGACAGAACAGAAGAATTTCCACGCTACAACGTTACCACGGGGCCGTCACGCTTCAGACGGGGGGTGTAAAAAAAGTGTGACATTTTGTAACAGGGGGAGAGGATGTCCCACCATGCGTGACGTTACGGTGTTTTATGTTAAATTTTAATTATTTTGTTAATAAAAAATATATTTTTGTACGAAAGTGGGTGGGTGGGTGTCCGAGATTTGTGACAGGGAGGAGGGGGGGAGTTAAAAATTGTTTTAAAAAAATAGCGTGGCGTACTTTATGGACGCCCCTAACATTGGAATTGATAGAACAGAACATGTTGATGAATATAACAGAAGAATTTCCACGCTACCACCTGACTACACGCTACCACATGACTGCACGCTACCACGTGACTGCACGCTACCACGTGACTACACGCTACCACATGACTACACGCTATGTTTCTCTACGGCTCACGAAGTTTATTATTCGGAGGATCAAATTTTGACATGAACATTTCTCCAGCCATTGACGTGTGATTTCCTTTTATAAAGTCAGAGACAGTGACCTATATTTCATGAAAACTACGATGAATCATTCGGGGATTTCAAGAGGGGGCGAAGGCAATAGCTTTGATAAACTGTTGGATCTTTTGTAGCAGTCTTATATGTGCCTTTATTTTTATAACACATACTCACGTGCCTACATGCTACTTTATTTATTGAGGGTGACACAGAGTGACAGAGAAGACAATGAGACAAGCAGAGAGCGAAAGAGAAAATGGGGAGCGATAGAAAAAGAACAAAAGTCAGAGAAGTGAATAAAGGAATATTAAAAACTAAACCCAACCCACGGCGTAACATACGCCGCAGAATTGCTAATAGATTGTGCAAAGAACGGGGAGGGGGACGGGCACAAACAGCAGCGAAGAAATCAGAACGCGACTGAACGTGGATCAAATTCAACCAACCGCAATGCGCATGTCTCGTAACCAAAAACTGCCAGGAATGAAGGCAGGGGCGGATTAAGACTGCACGGGGCCACGGGCTGCAATGAAACGGGGGCCCCATCCAGCCAGCGTCCCTTAAAATAAAATTATTAATAGCTAATATAAGACTGTAACTTAATATAAAAAATGGGAAAAAATGAATACGAAGAAATAACTGTTTACTGTTTGAAGTGTTCGCGGTATGTTACCATTAAGTCTATAAAAGAAAAATTTTACATTCCACTGCCGGAAATCTAACCCGACACCGCTTGCATTACGAGCCTATACTCTCTCCACACGGCCAGCGGAGTTTGTCAAAATCGAGAAATTTTTTTAATCGAAGTGGCTTATTCGGACCTGGGTCCCAATAGCCTGCGACCGCTATTGGGACCCGCTAGGCTTAAGTAAACGATAATATTATAAAGTTCACTTTATAAATTTTAAAATACCAATGGCGTTCGAGTCTTCCTGGTCTCATCGTTAGTGCGATGGACAGCTGATAATTAAGTCTGAGCTTCGGATGAGGTTTTTTTTTTTTGTTTTTTTTTTTGTTAAATGAATTAATTTTTAATATTTTGTTCATGATTTAGGTTTAGGGATAGGTTTTAGGGTGTAGGTTAGGTTCAGTGATAGTGATAGGTTTTAGACTTAGTGTGTGGGTTAGGTTTAGTGATAGTGATAGGCTGATAGGTTTTAGCGGGTGTAGATTAGGTTTAGTGATAGGTTTTAGGGTGTGGGTTAGGTTTAGTGATAGTGATAGGTTTTAGGGTGTGGGTTAGGTTTAGCGATGAAATTAACAACATAATTTTAATTTACTAGCCATACTAATACTAGTACATTGTACTACACTGTCACCAGCGCTGGCTCCGAATACACTTTTAATATAACAGAACCCGCCCGGGTCCGTATATCCATCATACGCTATACGGACCCAGGTCCGAATAGCCGCAGCCTTTTAAAATATAAACTATAATTTATAGTATGTTCTCTAAGTTTTTCGATCATTAAGGTCTGCATTGCGATCAGTTGTAGAGAAAATATTTATAAATGTATTTAATTTATTATATTTTTAAAGCTTCGTGCAAACATTTGTATACCTTTATTATAAAATATTAAAAGTTTGGGGGCTCCCAAACCGTCGGGGCCTCTGGCTTTAGCCCGCTCAGCCCCCCCCCCTTTAATCCGCCATAGAATGAAGGTAAAGGGGAAAGGGGGAGGGGGCTTTTTTGCCTGCGTCTTCTTGCTCTGGAGTATTATAAATGTAGATGGAAAATGTTAAAGGGGAGATATATTTAAAAGAGACATGGACGTAGGGGAATGTTAAACCAGACAAGTATTTCACATCGCGTGTCGCATCCAAATTCAAAGGGTGAAGAAATACACAGATAATTGTTTGTAAGCTTGAATGAACTGTAGAATTGGCAGCAGAATAAAAACTTACCTGGCCAGGAAAGAAATTGTTCTTGTTTGGTATTTCAAATAATGCTCAATCCTTCGACTGCCGAGGAAAATATACGCTGCTGATTATTTTATTAACTACAGTTAGTAGTTACTGCAGACATCACTTATTAGATAAGCGTAGAACGCAATAATTTTTTGTATAGAAAGAGCGTATATAACAGATAAGATACATGATACAGTAATGTATCCTGAAGGACCTCCTATATGGTGAACTTGCTGGTGAACTGAGCAATTATATAACCATTGTTTTATATGTAAGGATAATAAATTTTATAATCTTTTCAAGACATATGTAGTAAAGTGGATGAAGAATATTATGGTCCTTTGTTCCAATAGACAATGATAATAATAAAGAGAAACTTGGTATGTGCTTTCAATAGCAAGAAGTGAATTAATGTGTAGCTAGAGGCAATCAAAGAAGCAAAACCCACAGATGAAAAACAAACAAAAATCTTATATACCACCAACATAAGGTAAGTCATAAAGACGACATTTTTTAAAAATATGGTCAATACATGGGACAGAAAAGTACTAAAAGTACTAAGAACAGTGGCGTCGCTAGGGGGTGCGAAGGGGGCGGGCCGCCCCGGGTGACACCATCAGGGGGGTGACACCAGACCGTAAAATTCTATATATTCTCGTTATTTGGCACTGGAAAACTCGGAGGATTTCTATGGGTTAAATCATGAGGGGATGACACCATGAGCTACCGCCCCGGGTGACACCATTAGCTACCGCCCCGGGTGACACCAACCGTATTGACGCCTCTGACTAAGAAAAATCTGTGGCCCTTTTTCGTCTAATAGGTTTGGAAACGCTGCATTAAAAAAAAATTGTTTATCTATATGTTGTTGAAAGAGATCCTATAGACTCAGTCATTTTAAAAAGTAAACAATAAAACAGATGGATGACGTTGAAAAAGGCTTAGATCTACACCAGGTGGGATTCCAGGAATGGAGGCAAAAGACCGTGGAAAACTAAGAAATGGAGTGATGGACATAGCAGACAAAGGCACTAGATGGACAGAGCAGACAAAGGCACTAGATGGACAGAGCAGACAAAGGCACTAGATGGACCGAGCAGACAAAGGCACTAGATAGACAGAGCAGACAAAGGCACTAGATAGACAGAGCAGACAAAGGCACTAGATGGACAGAGCAGACAAAGGCACTACATAGACAGAGCAGACAAAGGCACTAGATAGACAGAGCAGACAAAGGCACTAGATGGACAGAGCAAACAATGGGCCTAGATGGACAGAGCAGGTCAAAGCACTTGATGGAAAGAGCAGACAAAGGACCTAGATGGACAGAGCAGACAAAGGCACTAGATGGACAGAGCAGGTCAAGGCCCTAGATGGACAGAGCAGACAAAGGCACTAGATGGACAGAGCAGACAAAGGCACTAGATAGACAGAGCAGACAAAGGCACCAGATAGACAGAGCAGACAAAGGCACTAGATGGACAGAGCAGGGCAAAGCCCTAGATGGACAGAGCAGACAAAGGCACTAGATGGACATAGCAGACAAAGGCACTAGATGGACAGAGCAGACAAAGACACTAGATAGACAGAGCAGACAAAGGCACTAGATGGACAGAGCAGACAAAGGCACTAGATAGAGCAGACAAAGGCACTAGATGGACAGAGCAGACAAAGGCACTAGATGGACAGAACAGACAAAGGCACTAGATGGATAGAACAGACAAAGGCACTAGATGGACAGAGCAGGTCAAGGCCCTAGATGGACAGAGCAGACAAAGGCACTACATAGACAGAGCAGACAAAGGCACTAGATAGACAGAGCAGACAAAGGCACTAGAT
>MUZC01000683.1:139446-167665 GCA_002072015.1 Radix auricularia | reverse complement strand
GCCACTAGTTATTTTTAAGCATGATCACTAAATAATTTTAAACACTTTTTTGTATTGTGACTAGATGGACAGAGCAGACAAAGGCACTAGATGGACAGAGCAGACAAAGGCACTAGATGGACAGAGCAGACAATGGCACTAGATGGACAGAGCAGACAAAGGCACTAGATGGAAAGAGCAAGCCAAGGTTGTAGATGGAGATGACACAGTGCCTTTCTTTTGTGATAATTCTTTAGTAATTTTAATATACATCAGTCTTCCATTTATGATTGTGGGACGTGATGGTCAAGTGGTAGCGCGATTGACTGGCGTACCGAAAGTTACAAGTTCAAATCCACGAAACTAGGAATTAATGACATACTAAGTAGGCTGTACACAAAGACAAGTTTTAATAAATATAATTTTTTAAATCCAAATTATAAAATGTCTAAATACCTTGAATTAAAGAGAAGATATTTATTCATTCTTATAAAGTTTACATTATTATTTAAATGTAAATTGAGAGAAGATTTTGCAAAATAAAGCATTTAAACCAATTAGAAATTTGTATTTACTGAATTCCAATGTCTATTCCTACATTTCATCCTACATATGTAGATAGAACATCGTATTGTCTACATACCAACGAAGCTGGTGTCATCAAAGCATATGCAATAATAAAAGACAATACATTTATGTTAAAAAAATTATCTTCCGGTACGCACACAATGTTTTACTGGTTAATGTTGTGAAATAAATTTAATAGATACATTGTTACTGAGGAAATCTAACCAAAAAATTTTGAGTCCTAAATTCATAAGTTGCTGGCTTTGAATTTCTTGACCTGTAGCTGACAAACTTCAGACAGCAGCGTTAGAATCATCCACATACATTTGTAAGCACTGGCATGGCTTACATTGTATTTGCTCTCACATTTTTTTTTTATATAATATAAGAGATTATTATTATTTTGAATGGTTATTTGAACAGACAAGTTTAAGTACTTAAATCTTAACTTTTATCATCTCTTTTAATCTGTAAATATTCTGTCTTGAGTTCTGGCTGCTCTTGTCTTAACACATCCTTCACCATGTACATTTTGTGCGTTTTTTACAACATAAGTAATCAGTAAAACTTGACTACATCCTTTATGAGAATCTACACAATAGACAGCTGTGGTCAGTTTCCATTGTACAGTTTGAATCTATACCAAGTTGATATCACCTCAGCTCTGTAGTAATATGTTTCAAGTTTAAGTTTTATTTGCAGTCTGTTAATTAAAATCTACTAGTTTAATTTCTATCATGTTTATGTTCTTGTGAAATTCGCTTTATAACTTCTTCATTCACATAGCCGTAATCTGTATAATTAAAAAATTTAAACAATTAAATTCAATCACATGAGATAGTTAAATTGAAGGGATTCAGCTGTATTGAAAGTTAAATTAATCAGTTATTTTACAGAATAAATCAAATGTGTCTTCCATTGTCCCTCATAATTTTTTAAACCATTGAAGTTAGAATTTTTTCAAAAGGCGTGAAAAGATAAGTTTTGTAAAATTGACTATAATTAAGATTATTACAAATATATAAATGGTATGCATATTTAGTGAATGATTTTGAAACCACAAATGTTAAGTAGATTATTTATTGTTTCTAATAACAGCAAATTATAGAGTATTCAATTTATAATTGTAATATAACTTTCAGAACTACATTAGTATTGAAAACCTATACACTAACTTTATTAAAATTAATGAAGATTTATTATACACTAATTGTTTATTAAAATTGAAAAACTGATCATTTTAATTTAATTTTAAATCAATAAACATTCTTTTTTCCTTCTCAGCCTGATATGTAGCCTAAATCCAGTTTTATGATTGTAAGGAAATAACATAACTGAAGGTTTGTGGGTGGTCGGTATATTTTTTCATAACTTTGCAACTAATTTATTTAAAACAAGACTTGCCTTCTGTTTTCTTTGATGATTTCTTTTTAATTGGAAATAATAGTAGTTTGAATGTATGCTTAAAATTAAAATAGGGAAAACCCAAAATATATCAAAAATATTCTCATGCTTTTTAACAAAGTTCAATTTGTAAACTCCTACTTATCTATGTTCAAAATAAATCTTCTTTTAATTTTTTTTGTATATTTTTTTTTTAAAGACCATGAAGGTCCAGCGGTTCAGTAGTCCACAGCGCCACCACTTAGACCACCACGCGCCCCCTCCTCTTTTAATTACAGTGATAAAATTTAAAATACATGTGCATTTTGATTCTTTATGTATGTAAAACCTGAGTTTAAATTAGTTCCCATTAAATTTATAATAATTCATCTAAAAATTCAAAGTTTAAGAGTTTACTTTTAGTTATACAACCTCCTTAATTTCTATTACTAAGCCAAAGACTCAATTTAACTTATAAAATTTTTATATGGAGATCCTACAACTATTGAGCTGAAAATGTAATTATGTTTTAACACTCTGAAGAGAGTGAATAAAGTAAACTTTAAACTTGAGAATTAACAAATTAGAAAAACATTTGAATAATGACTTAACAAAACAGTGAATGAGTTAGTGTTAGCAAGCAGCCTTCTTCTCAACACCAACAGTAAATCAAAAACAAAAAGTAAAAACATTCTTGAAATGAAAGATTCAAGCAGAAAGTAATAACACAAAAGATACTCTTAATGCTTCTGGTGATTGATAGATCTACAGAACCAATATTCTCACTATATTAAAGTTTTAGAGACTGGACATAGCCTTTCCTGTATAATGTTTCAAAAGTGGATCTCTCCCCATATACAGTAATTGAGTGGCATGGGCTTGGCTGGTGGACTGATGGTCACATGTTTGAATCCATGTGAAGGCAAGGATTCGTTGCCAGGGCCAATGGTGTCCCAAAGAAGTCCACCCAGCTTTGAATGGGTACCTAACACTAGTTGGGGAAAGTAAGGTGGCTGGGTAATGCATGGAACCCTCATAGCCATGGCCTTTGAATGCTGCCAACAGATAATGGTCAGTTGATGCTATAATCTTCTGCATAAAAGGGGAGTGTCTATATAGATAAAATGTACTTCATCATAGCAGACTAAGATATTCATGACCAATGCTTTTCTTGAATTTAATAGAATTACTTACATTATATTGAAGGTTCTATTAATTCAATGTTGGTTGGCGGGTGGTTGGGTTTTGGGTGGGTGGGTGGATGGATAAATGGACAGATACATGGTATGGAGGAATGGATGGATGGACGGATAGATGGATGTATAGAAGATTTTTTAAATATTTTTACATTTTTTAAATTTCGTACAATTCAACTTACCCTTTTCATCATTTTCAATAACATCAATGTTGACATCTTTATTTCCAACTGAAACTGTTTCTTCTCTTTGAACAGCTTGAAAATTAGTCAAATAAAATGAGCCACTAGTTATTTTTAAGCATGATCACTAAATAATTTTAAACACTTTTTTGTATTGTGCATCATTGATCTGGTAACATAATTTAGAGTTATAAAAAGATTTACTTGTATACCACATATTAGATCTCGTGACTTATAATATTATCTTATATTAGTCTTTTCATTTTAAAAAATTACCATGTAAACCCCATAATAACAGACTTACCCCATCGTTTCCTGAATACAAATATGTAGAGAATGATTAGCACTAGAGCTATGATAACAAGGACAGCTATAATTATCCCAGCTGTGGCACCAAAACTTGAAGATTCATTAGTAGCAGCTGAAGAGAAGTTTATTATTTGTATGATTTTTAAAGATTAAAACTAATTTTTAAAAAGAGTTTTATATCTACACATCTTTAGAGCATTTAAAAACAAACTGCCAAGCAGTAATGGTATTTACTTTAAATTTAATCTGACCTATCTATAGCTTATGTCCAGCTTATTTAATCTTAATTACCACAACTTTAAATTCATAAACTACTCTTACCTTCTTTTGTATATAATCTCATATAATGTCATTTACCGGTATTATAGATCTGTAGAATAATTATACCTAATTTATACCCCAGTGTTCTAATCTTATACACTTGTGGTTGATCCTGGTAGGTTTTCTCTCACATCTCTAATCTCATATTACCTGTGATTTATACTTTACTACTCTAATCTTTCTAGCCTGTAAAACTTTCTTATAGTAGCTTGTACCCCACTACTACAAATCTTACCCACCTGTAGTTTGTACCCCACTACTATAAATCTTACCCACCTGTAGTTTATACCCCACTACTATAAATCTTACCCACCTGCACTTTGTATTCCACTACTATAAATCTTACCCACCTGTACTTTGTAACCCACTACTATAAATCATACCCACCTGTAGTTTGTACCCTACTACTATAAATCTTATCCACCTGTAGTTTGTACCCCACAACTATAAATCTTACCCACCTGTAGTTTGTACCTCAGTAACCTAATCCTACTTACCTGTGGTTTGTACTTCAGTAACCTAATCCTACTTACCTGTGGTTTGTACCTCAGTAACCTAATCCTACCTACCTGTAGTTTGCACCTCAGTAACCTAATCCTACCTACCTTTAGTTTGCATCTCAGTAACCTAATCCTACCTACCTGGAGTTTGTACCTCAGTAACCTAACCCAACCTACCTGTAGTTTGTAAGCCAGTAACCTAATCCTACCTACCTGTAGTTTGTATGTCAGTAACCTAATCCTACCTACCTGTAGTTTGTACCTCAGTAAGCTAATCCTACCCACCTGTAGTTTGTACCTCAGTAACCTAATCCTACCCACCTGTAGTTTGTACCTCAGTAACCTAATCCTACCTACCTATAGTTTGTACCTCAGTAACCTAATCCTACCCACCTGTAGTTTGTATCCTTATAATGCCAGACCTGACTTGACCCAGACTATTTTTAGAGACTATCCTCATTTCATAATCTGTGCTGGCACTCAGTTGTGTAACGACAGCTTCAGTCCACATGTTACTCAAGTTTAAATCTTCCACACCAGACAGAGCAAGTCTCCATGTGGACTCGGCCTAAAACAACATCAAAGGATTCAGAGAATTCTAACAAAACAAAGGGATTATTTAGTAATAAACACATGATGTTTTAACGCTGCATTTTTATTAATATCAATCAACCTTGTAGCAGAGATTATTTGGTTAATATTATAAATATAAAATTTCTTCATGACACTTAATAAATAGTAGAATTGTATATCCCCAAGAAAACATTATGTCCTATGCCCATATCAACACTAGCACAGATTTAATTTTTTTTTAAAAGCAGATTGTGTGAAACACATACAATTGGTCTAACAGTTAATCTGTCAAAAGGCTTAGATAAAAAATAATCAAATATATTAAACTAAAGGAGTTACAAATTTAGACATACAAAAGAAACAGTTATTGTATAGACGATATGAAGCTCAAAGAAAGATAAACTAAATAATTTAAATGGTGGTAACACTACAGCAAAGTAGTAGTAATATAAATGACATACTGTTGGACTAAAGGGACGCAACTCTACAGAGAATGTTTGTGCTTCTCCTCCATTAAAACCAGGAAGCCAGAACAACTTGACTGAGTCATGTCTGACATCTACTGAAGTCATGTTAGTGACAGCATGGGGTGGACCTGGAAGGAAGCGAGATGCAATTCTAATAAAAGTCTCAAAGCTTTCAACTGAAGTAGAAATATGGTGAGGCGATGTGCAGATAAAATAAATCTTAAATCAAGTAAAACAAACTTTATTTATAAACATATGGTTATAAAATGATTTCAGTTAGTTAATATAGGTAAAATTATAACATCCAATTTGATTGGTGTTGCTTTTATTTACATTTATTTAGTAGATATATACTCCTGCTTAACTCAATTATCCAATAAACTCTCTAATACATTACAGGCTAGCAACAAAACCAAAGTGAAGTAGGTAACTAATTTTTCATTTCTTCAACATATTGAATAAAACTCATTCATTGTTGAAATCAACTGCAGAGGAACACTAGGATGTTACCCCCTTGCGTCTTTCCTTTATACCTCCTCTTAGTCTGCCAGGGCCCCATAATGTGACCATACAGAATTGTACACTGGCGACACTGCTTGAGATGGTGTCACTCGGTGCAGTCTGCAGCCCCATAGTGATCAAGTGTAAGGTTAAAAAAATTAACTTTTCAATCAAACTATCTACAATTTAGTATAATGAATTATTTGTACATAAGTTTTCTATTATCCTTTTATCAGCCAAAATTTATTATCATCAAAAACATATGTACAGCATCATTTCCTGTCTCAATAGCAAAAGATCCTGCTCTAAACTAGTCTATAATCAACTTAAAATTTTTAAAATTATTTTGATCTCCTTTGACTTTGGTTTCTAGTTAGTATTCTATGAGATAGCAGTATACAAAAGATATATGTTTGAGTTAGGTGACTAGGATTCCTGAATGAGAATAACTCATTTAAAAGAACTCAGTAATTGGAAAGACCACTGATCAGATTTTCTCAGAAGCCTGTTGATCACATAATAGCATTACCTCTGTGTCTTATAGTAAACTGTAGGTCTGTAGTAAACTCAGTTGATTCAAATGTTAATGTAAATATTCTGTCCATATCATTCTGGTCCAATTGTCTTTTGCTTTCAAATGTGAACTTGGTGAGATAATCTGTCCCATTGTATTTGCTCACTTTAGTTATGGCAACATCTATTGGCATTTCTTCTTTTCGATTTCTGTATTCAAGTTTTTACATAAATTTAATCTTAAATCAAATATTTTTAATAATTAATCAAATGCATTTAGCACACTGATTAAATTACATAGTACGTGCCAATAAAACAATTTAGAAGCTAGTATTAAGCATTAATAAGATTTGTTATTAGATTTACTAAACCTTCAGTACTATGAGCTAATATAAGATTTACTAAACCTTCAGTACTATGAGCTAATATAAGATTTACTTCCAAATATAATAGATAACCAAAGATAATAATTTTGCAATTTTACTCAATAAATAAACATAAAGAACCTTCCACATACAGAAATTCAGCTAAAATTTGTTTTTTACATGAAGTAAATTGAAAAGTAATGTTTTCCAATAAATACTATCAACTTACATTCCCCCAACAGATGACATAATCCTGACAACATCTGGTTCCGGCATTGCTAATATAACAAAGGAAAATTTGAGTGTTTGAGGAATTTCCCAGACATATTCTTTCTTTAGCCCTTCAGTGGCAGCACTCCTTGGCTTACCTTGAACAAATGAAAAGAAGAACTTGAAATGATAATAAAAGTAGTTAAAGCTGATTCAGTGATATGGGAGATAAAAATAAATATCAAGGATATTGCCTCTTTATAAAATTATAGAACATGAAATAACTGAAATTTAGGTAAACATCCAAACTACAGCAAATACAAAATAAACAAATAAAAGCTGTGTGAGATTTCACTTTGAATAACTTGATATAAGTAATGAATTTAATTAGGACTAGGGGGGCTAATGAAGTATTAGTACTGGGATGTGCTTAAAGGGAAAGGGGTGTAAGGGAGAATTAAATTATTGAGAAATCACATTGAACAGCCCCTGAGTAGTGATGGCTTAAAGTCCTTGAAATAATAATATTTTTAATATTTAATTTAGATTTTCCACTAGCATCATTTACATAAACCAAAGGTAGAGAAAATTACATGGTGGTAATAAGACATTTTTAGAAATGATGTGTGGTCAAAAAAGTATTAAGTATTTATATTAACATTTGACACACACAAAAGTGGCAAGAAAAAAATGTGAAAGTTGGAAAAAAGAGGTAAAATTTTAATGCATGAACAAAGTTTATCACTAAAATTTAAAGATAACACTTACACATAACATTGACATTCATTCTGCCTTCAGCTGAATTTGAATCAGCATTTGCTTCACAAATATACACACCACTATCTTGACATTGAGGACTGAAGGTGTACTTGCTTGTATACAGACGTTCTGGCAAAACAATATTTGGATTTGGTCCAACTTCTTGGAAAACTTCTCCACCTCTAGGAGACTTCCAGCTAAACAAACAAGTATTTCATTTCTTAGAATCTGTTTCAATATAAAACAATTAAAAATAAATTGTTACTAAACGTTTTACTAAAAGTCATTTTTTTCTCTGACAATGTAATTTAAAGTGTGTGGGGTTTTTTTCAGTTAAAAATATGAATTATTAATAAACTGGATATTTTTTTTTTGGATTTTTTTTTTAAATTTTTATTTTAACAGATATTATGTATCCCTATGTCTTATTGATCATTAATGCTTCTTTCCTAATAACCTTATTTTAGGTGCAGGATTAGAATCAAAACTGCATTGTAGTGTTACAGGTATAGTCTCTTGTACATTTCCAATGTTTTTATCTTCATTGTTAATTCTCATTTTGGGTGGATCAATGTCTGAAATAATTCAAGAATTTTTTAATCAAAACCAAACTGACAAGAAATTGAAACACTAGTCAAAAATTACAATGAGATAACAAGACATGTCTTTATACAAATCTCTTTTTTTTTCCAATCTGACTTTATCTCAAAAATGTAGAAGTCCTGAATATCATCCCCTTTCATTTCTTCGTTTGTATAAATATATTTAAACATAAAAAGTAGTATAAATCCAATAAATATTTCCGTAAGTCTAGACAAAGATGTACATGTAATGTACAGGTTCTGATTCTTAAGACTTACACCTCAGCAATGGAGCTGAAGAAAATAAGAAAAGTGTACATACTTCTACAATTTTCTTATACCCAACCAGCCCAATTATTCCCCTCCAATCTTTGTGAAAGTGGTAATTAAACAATGTTACACTAAAGTAGTATGTAAGGGACATACAAATGACTTCAGCTCCATGAAGACAAAAGATTGAAATTCACTGTAAAAGACAAATATCAATACTGTTTAAAGGTTTTCAGAACCACCAAAACTTTGTTGTTTAAGAAGGCGAAAGACCTAAATAAAAGCAGAAAGGTAAACAAAACATGTATTATCTCAACTTACAAAGTAATTGTAGTTCAAAGTCCTTGTAAACTTCTCCATGTCTGTTTGATGCCATACAACGATAGAATCCTTCATCACCACGAACTACTGACTTTTTTAATATCTTTGAATCCACAAGATTTGGAACTGGCAGATACCTTTAACAATATTAAACACAAATTTTAGTAATTTTAAACAAAATTTACCCAAAAAAAACCTAACCAAATAAATATATTACAACACAACTCACTCTGTGGCGTTGTAAGATTTGAAAGTCCACTGGACACTACAAGCTGGTAAACAGTTTATGTCACCTTTGTAATTGATCTCTTCTGAGACTTTTCTCTTTATTTGGGCATCACTTTCAAATGGTGGTGTCAAAACCAAGTCACTAACCAGGGGTTTGACTGAAAATTTAGCATTGAAAAAATATCATGAATTTGGTACTCTATAATCTCAACAACAATAATAAAATTTCAAAATTTGAGCATATAATATAATTAAATGCCGCATCTAGTTCACATGATGTGGACATGCAAGTTATTCTATGTTCTGAATAAGTTCCTTGGGAATTACCAAACTTCTTAAGAACTGCTGATCATTTTATTTAAAACTATATTGTTTTAACACAAATCAAAATGTTATCACACATACTTTTAAGAACTTCTCATCAACAATTGTCTGAGAGAACAAGGTTAAAAAAGTTAAATTAGTTTCCAAAAAGAAGATCAAGTTAGTTACATTCTGGTATGACTTCATAGTAAGGACTTCGATTCGACACTAATCCATATGACACTGCCACCTTGTCCTCAGATGTACACGTAAATTTACGTCCAGTGTCAGAACGCTGAATACCACGGAACTCAAGGTGACCTTCAGCATTCATGTTTAGCTGCAAAATAAAAGTTTATAATTAATTTTTAATTTACAGAAAAAACATAACTTGGTGAACATAAAAAATAAACTAAAATACCTTATTAAATAAAGTTTTAACAGTTTCAATTTCTCTTTATGGAACGATAATATTTGGTTTTAAAGTGTTTCAACTTTGCCTCAAAGCTCCTCGCTGCTTATTATTTGTTACACACGAGCAATAATTCATTTTAAACAATTTTAAAGTACCAAATTCAACTTTTAACTACAGACTTATTTACTAGTATATATTTGAACAAACAAGAAAGAACATACCCTGCTGTCTCCTCCAGGTATACCAACAAACTGTCCTTGTTCATCCTGCCATAGTATGACAGATGCTAGCACATGGTCAGCTGGTAAACTAAGAGAGTTAGGCTGACATTCAATCTTCAGTGTCTGTCCTTCCAGTGGAGGACTCAATACATTTATAGTAGGTGGGTTGGGTTTACCTGATGGAGCAGAAGAAATAAAAAGATACCCCAGGTGGTCTGCATATGTTTAATCAATTTTCAGAGAAGCATAACTGAATATGTTTACCAAATCACTCAATTTAATATTCTGTCATTTTAATGTAGCAATGATTCTTTGAAATTATACAGAGAAACTAGTTTATAAAACTGTTTTATTTTTCTTTTGATTCTATTGTATCTTATTATATCTATTTGATATTCTTTTAACTAACAACAAAATTATGCCAGCAGAAACGTGTATCTTCTTATCAAACTAAGTTACTCTGTGTATGTAGTGATTATTATTGTGTTCTTAACACTTGATGTCGAACCACCTACTTAGATATATGTTATCTAATGCTCTCAATATTTACATAATCTAAACAGTTCTACTTCTACATCACACACCTCTACTTCTCACTTGTCTCTTCATTATAAATAAACACATTCAGAGACTTACGTAAAACAATGAGTTTCTGACCACAGTTCCCAATAGCTGTAGTCCCTGTACCGATGTAACAGGCAAAGGTACCAGCATCTGATCCCACCACATTAGCCAGAGTCATTTCTACAAGTCTAGTTGCAGCATTCACATTGGGTGTGACTCTAGTCTTATATTTATCTTGTAATTTGTAGTTAGTAAATCCTTTAAATAGAAACAAAACATCTTCTCCTTGGGAGTCTTTTGTCTCATGTCTAATTGTAATAAGACTCGCGTCATTGGCCTGTGGTGTGTTGGGAATGGTGATTGTCAGTGTAACATCAACATTTTCTGGGGACACAACTTGACTTGTGGATTGACACAAAATAGCTGGAAAATAAAAAATTTAATACATTGTCAATTCAAAATATTTGACTCAAAACTGTACAATTAATTAACAGAGCATATTCATAATTATAAAAACACATATGACAAACAAAGACAAATCAGCCATGCTTTACGGCTGAGAATTGTTGGCTCATTCACAAGAGATACCGAGGATACAAGCAGATTAAGAAAAAATGGTCAGCCAAGGCCACGCTACAAGCCGATGTTCTGAATCATCCAAATAGTTCTGAGCAAATTTTACTAAGCAAATCTTACTGAGCAAATCTTACTAATGCAAATTTTACTGAGCAAATCTTACTGAGCAAATCTTACTAATGCAAATTTTACTAAGCAAATCTTACTAATGCAAATTTTACTGAGCAAATCTTATTAAGCAAATCTTACTGAGCAAATCTTATTACAGCTATCCTAGAGGCATCTTCTTAGAGGAAGACTTTCCTACCAGAGATGCCGAGAAGAAACGCTTCTTGGCCTTCGACAAACAGCAAAAGTCTGAAATACGTAAGGTTGACCAATGAAAAGGGACGACCTTGACTTCTGACCAGAAGCACATGCAGATTTACTAAGTAATGAGTTTCAGTCGGTTTTCGGTGATGTCAGAGGATGAGTTCCATCTGAAAACCAATATGATGAGAGTAGAAAGATATGGAACATGTTCCTATCTCAGAGCATCCGTCAGTTTTTAAATATATTAAACTCTTAATGCTTGAGAATATGAAACGTAGAGTGTTCAAAGAACTTGTCATTGAAATCGTGACGATCGTCTTTCAGTCTTTACTTTTGTAGCACATAGTTTGAAGGATTGTTATTAATCGCTTTGAAAGCCACACATTTAACAAGGAATGTCAACATGGATTTTAAGCCAAATGATAATGAGAGAAAAAGATTCTGAAATAGTTAAAGACTTGAAGACCAACCTCTTCAAATGCAAGAATATTTTTCAATTGCTTTTGACAGGAAGGAAACAAATACAGAGATATGGGTCTCAAGGAAGTACAAACGCGTTGATCTCTATTATCCAAACCGATATTTGTCGGGTGACGTCATTATTAGTTGGCACTGGCAGACTAGGAGGGAGTAAGTTTAGAAGAGGTAACACCATGAGCTACTAGCACACTGGGTGACACCATGATCTACTACCACACTGGGTAACACCATGATCTACTACCACACTGGGTGACACCATGATCTACTACCACACTGGGTAACACCATGATCTACTACCACACTGGGTAACACCATGATCTACTACCACACTGGATAACACCATGATCTACTACCACACTGGGTGACACCATGATCTACTACCACACTAGGTAAAACCATGATCTACTACCACACTGGGTGACACCATGATCTTATACCACACTGGGTGACACCATGATCTATTATCACACTAGGTAACATCATGATCTACTACCAAACTAGGTAAAACCATGATCTACTACCACACTGGGTGACACCATGATCTACTACCACACTGGGTGACACCATGATCTACCACACTGGGTAACACCATGATCTACTACCACACTGGGTGACACTATGATCTACTACCACACTGGGTGACACCATGATCTACCACACTAGGTAACACCATGATCTACTACCACACTGGGTGACACTATGATCTACTACCACACTAGGTAACACCATGATCTACTACCACACTGGGTGTCACCATGATCTACTACCACACTGGGTAACACCATGATCTACCACACTGGGTAACACCATGATCTATTACCACACTGGGTAACACCATGATCTACCACACTAGGTAACACCATGATCTACTACCACACTGGGTGACACTATGATCTACTACCACACTAGGTAACATCATGATCTACTACCACACTGGGTAACACCATGATCTACCACACTGGGTAACACCATGATCTATTACCACACTGGGTAACACCATGATCTACTACCACACTGGGTGACACCATGATCTATTACCACATTAGGTAACATCATGATCTACTACCACACTATGTAACACCATGATCTACTACCACACTGGGTGACACCATGATCTACTACCACACTGGGTAACACCATGATCTACCACACTGGGTAATACCATGATCTATTACCACACTGGGTAACACCATAATCTACTACCACACTGGGTAACACCATGATCTAATACCACACTGGGTGACACCATGATCTACTACCACACTGGGTGACACCATGATCTACTACCACACTGGGTAACACCATGATCTACTACCACACTGGGTGACACCATGATCTACTACCACACTGGGTGATACCATGATCTACTACCACACTGGGTGACACCATGATCTACTACCACACTGGGTAACACCATGATCTACTACCACACTGGGTAACACCATGATTTACTACCACACTGGGTGACACCATGATCTACTACCACACTGGGTAACACCGTGATCTACTACCACACTGAGTAACACCATGATCTACTACCACACTGGGTGACACCATGATCTACTACCACACTGGGTAACACCATGATCTACTACCACACTGGGTGACACCATGATCTACTACCACACTGGGTGACACCATGATATACTACCACACTGGATAACACCATGATCTACTACCACACTGGGTGACACCATGATCTACTACCACACTGGGTGACACCATGATCTACTACTACACTGGGTGACACCATGATCTACTACCACACTAGGTAACACCATGATCTACTTCCACACTAGGTAACACCATGATCTACTTCCACACTGGGTGACACCATGATCTACTACCACACTGGGTAACACCATGATCTACTACCACACTAGGTAACACCATGATCTACTTCCACACTGGGTGACACCATGATCTACTACTACACTGGGTGACACCATGATCTACTTCCACACTGGGTGACACCATGATCTACTACCACACTGGGTGACACCATGATCTACTACCACACTGGGTGACACCATGATCTACCACACAGGGTAACACCATGATCTACTACCACACTGGGTGACACCATGATCTACTACCACACTGGGTGACACCATGATCTACTACCACACTGGGTAACACCATGATCTACCACACAGGGTAACACCATGATCTACTACCACACTGGGTAACAGCAAGATCTACTATCACACAGGCTGACACCAAACCTAGGAAAGCTTCTGCCTCTTCGTAACGTTATGCTTGAGTCAGCTCCTGAGTGGTGTACTGTAGTATTCATTTTCATATAAATGGTCGCTGGGATGAGGATATTGTGACTGCGGTTAGACAGGACACTACGGTTCGTGGGACCGAATCTCATAATCTGAAACTCTAGGGTAAAACAAGGAGCCAATATAGTTTTGTTAGTCGATTTAAAAGTATACTTCTGCTGTATGAGACCAAGGTACTGCGAATTCTATAAATTTGTTGAAGGCTTGGTCCTTAACCAAAGTAGAGACATTTCTTGGGCCGGCCACCACTGCGACAAACGATGACGACTGCATGTCTATGCTATCAATGCTGCTAAATTAAATGAAGTTCTGATCCATTTCTTCAGCAGTGAAGACAAAAAGTCATCCCTCTCACACTTAGGCAAAGACAAGGCCATGGCAGGAAGTTTAGGGTGATAAATGTAACAAAATACAGTGTGTCAAAAATCAATTATTTTTATAGTAAAAAGGTATTATGTTGCTCATAATTACTAGTTTTATTTAAGCCTTACCTTTCATAAGAAGAAACATAAAAATTCTTAGTTTAAACGCTCCCATTAGAACAGAACTTGGATCAAAAAAAGAAATGCTTCATTTGGTCCACAATGAAGTGAATGGCTAAAAATCGAATTCCCAACCTTCAAATGAAAATTACACACGTTGATGTTTTCACACTCTTTAAATATAATACTAATAAAGCAGGGCCGGCCCAAGGGATTAGGAGGCCCTAGGCGAAGTGAAACTGGTGGCTCTGAATGTAATAGAAAATTAAAATGATACATATGAAAAGATTCTTGTGCGAGGCCCCATCTAATGATCCGACTAGTTTGCCTTCCACCTATGCTTAAAGTCAGCCCTGAATAAAGTAAAGACTGCAGATAAAGGTTTGGCCGTATGCTTTTATACAGTTGGCACCTACACATCAAATTACTTGAGATGACGTTTCCGCCTTATAATATTCAGTTCACAACCACAAAACTAATCACTAAAGATGTCGTTTCCGAAAACGGTCCACCGCTACACAACTGGTGATCAAAACTGAGCACATGCTTCAACTGAAACAGAAACTTTGTTAATGTTGTCACACATCACGCCTTTCATACGGCGAAACTTCTATTAATGAGAAGTGGGCTAAACATGGGTACGTGCGCGAAACTCTTTTGTACAACTATAGTTGAAAATATACGACCTGAGATTTGATGAGGTTCACACGACTACAAATGGTAAAGAAAAGACAAATTATGTGCAAAGAATTTGTGAAAAACGATAATTCCTTGATAGATTTTAATTTGGGGCCGTCCATAATGACGTCGCGCGATCTAGGCCATTTTTTCAACCCCCCCCCTCCACTTCGTCACGCGTCGTCATAAAANCCCCCCCACCATCCCCCATAAAAGCTGTATTTTTTTCTTTTAAAAAATAGCATTTTCAAATCACTTTCTGAATCCCTTATATTAACTCTACCGTCTTGTCGTGGTCCCACTCGTTCGCGGAAAAACTGAACTTAAAATGACCCACTACGTGATTCTATCGAGCTGAAAGTTTACAAATTCACTTGTGTCACCTAAAAACGCATCGTACCAAAATTTTAGATCAATTGAATTTACCGTAATTAAATTAATGAAATTTTAGTTTATCTCTATGTATCTCTTTGTAGCATGTGTAGCCGTTTGCTATAGTTGACCTCCACAGGTCACTTGAGTTCACTACAGCCCTCGATGCCCCAGTGGTCTGTCACGCAGTGCGTATTAAATTGAACATAATCAATACTTTTAGTTATGTTTCATATATAAGGAATTTTTAGTCAAAAACTGTAAGAAATCAGATATTTTATTGGCACTATTAGTTAAAGTAGTTAGTTTTAATATGACGTCACATTTCTCAAACACCCCCTTCCCTCTTGTCGCACATTATCTCGGGTGTGTAGAACCCCCCTTCCAGCCCCCTAGGTGCGTGACGTCATTTATGAGCGACCATGTTACAATTTAAGACAAAAAATCGATATTAAATAAAATTCCTTTTTACATTTTGATACTTTTACTACCTTCAAATCGATGGTCACAATCTGAACTACGATGGTCATCTTCTGTTGGAAAGTAGAACTCGAAATGGTCGATTAATTATTTCAAGTACTCATAGGTGACATTTTGTATGTACGGAACATGAAACTCTTCATCTACACTACCGATAGACAAATAGTGAAACATCGAAACAAACTGGTCACACTTACTAATTCCATGTTTCTAGCTTTCGTGTCTGTCAGCGACCTTGTCGGATAATGTAAAGCAGGAAGCAATCCTTCCTTAAACGAAAATATTGAGCTCATTAAAAATGGCAAAGATATGAACCTAATTCGCCAACTTGGCTATCCAATTAATATTTCAAGATATTTGTGTCCATTCTTGTTTTTTCTCATTTAGAAATAGGTCGTGGCTGTTTTTGTAATTCAAAAACTTTTTTATAGTACTTTGACTCGAGACAACCAACGCACATGAGCATGAAGTAAGAACTATTTGTATTGAGCACCCATTCCGTCACAGAATGCAGCAAATAATCTTAAAAGTCTATTTTTAATGTATGAACAGCTCAAAACTCGCATCTACTTCAAATCAACCCAGAAAACACTAAATCATTATTAAATAATTATTAAAATTAATATAATTTATGTTAATTAATTTGTTTTCTTTTGACGAAAAATTGACTTATTTTATAGGATTAGTAATTAGTATTCAAGATTAGAAATGGAGGATTATATTTAGTTTTTCTTTCATTTTTTATAGCTTTTGCAGACCGGTGGCTGGTGGCCCACTGACTGGCACAGGTCTGCGGGCCACCACTTTGAGTGGCACAGAATATGTTGACCACTCACATGTTTGTTCAAATTGACAGATCACGATGACCAAAATAGTTGATAGATATAACAGAACATGTTGATAGATATAACAGAAAATGTTGATAGATATAACAGAACATGTTGATAGATATAACAGAACATGTTGATAGATATAACAGAACATGTTGATAGATGTAACAGAACATGTTGATAGATATAACAGAACATGTTGATAGATATAACAGAACATGTTGTTGATACATATAAGAGAACATGTTGTTAAATAAAACAGAACATGTTGATAGATATAACAGAACAAGCTGAAAGATATAACAGAACATGTTGATATATATAACAGAACATGTTGATATATTGAGAGAACATGTTGATAGATATAACAGAACATGTTATTAAATAAAACATAACATGTTGATAGATATAACAGAACATGTTGATAGATATAACAGAACATGTTGATAGATATAACAGAACAAGTTGATAGATATAACATAACATGTTGAAAGATATAACAGAACATGTTGATAGATATAACAGAACATGTTGATAGATATAACAGAACACGTTGATAGATATAACAGAACACGTTGATAGATAGAACAGAACACGTTGATAGATAGAACAGAACACGTTGATACATATAACAGAACATATTGATAGATATAACAGAACATGTTGATAGATATAACATAATATGTTGATAGATATAACAGAACATGTTATAGATATTACAGAACATGTTGATAGATATAACAGAACATGTTGATAGATATAACAGAACATGTTGTTAGATATAACAGAACATGTTGTTAGATATAACAGAACATATTGATATAACAGAACTTGTTGATATAATAGAACATGTTGATAAAACAGAACATATTTATAGAACATGTTGATATATCAGAACATGTTGATAATTATAACAGAACATGTTGATAGATATAACAGAGCATGTTGATAGATATATAACAGAACATGTTGATAAATATAACAGAACATTTTGATATAACAGAACATGTTGATATAACAGAAAATGTTGATATAACAGAACATGTTGATAGATATAACAGAACATGTTGATATAACAGAACATGTTGATATAACAGAACATGTTGATAGATATAACACAACATGTTGATAGATATAACAGAACATGTTGATAGATATAACAGAACATGTTGATAGATATAACAGAACATGTTGATAGATATAACAGAACATGTTGATAGATGTAACAGAACATGTTAACTATAACAGAACTTGTTTATATAATAGAACATGTTGATAGATATAACAGAATTTGTTGATAGATATAACAGAACATGTTGATAGATATAACAGAATTTGTTGATAGATATAACAGAACATGTTGATAGATGTAACACAACATTTTGAGCAATAAAACATAAGTACTTTCACGACATCTTATATGTTACAGACCTTCTATACAGAAAATTATTGTGCGACTACACCCATTTGTTTTTATACGGTTCATATAATTTTTAGACGTGAAAATTCTCGAGCCATTGACGTGTGATTTCCTTTCATAAAGTAAGAGACGGCGTCCTCTATTTCTTGGAAACTACAGTGAATCATCTCGGGGATTTCAAGCGGGGGCGAGGAGTCCTGTCAAGGGCAATAACTTTGGTGAACTTGAATCTTTTATCCCAGTAATGTATTTGCATTTATTTTATAACACATTTTTACGTTCTTAGAGGTAACGTCGTATGTCAACATTGAAAAAAGTTTTATGGAGTGTGACAGAGAGTGGGAGAGAGAAACAGGCACAGAGAGAGAAAGAGAGAGAGAGAGAGAGAGAAGATGGAGGTAGGGCTGTTAACGATTAATTTAAATTTAATCGTTATCTTTTGAACAAATAACGATTAATTAATCGTTAATTTCGATTATAGCCAAAAATGTCATAAGTAACATTTATTTAACGTACTTTTCGAAAATCAAAATAATACTGGAATGTCTTCTTTATATGACATCTTTTAACCAACTACGCAAACAGACAAGTGTACTGACATTATTTGGTTCAAGTGATGAGCGGGTCTAATTGATAATATAACCAGTCGAGCTTAACAATCATTCTCAGCTGAAGTTTCTGATGATGCATTAGATGTTCGGTTTGCAGGTGATTTGTAAGCGAAGTGTTAGAACCGTTATAGCAATGTTCCCTTTAAGCAGCGGGCTGCGAAGTTATTTAACCAACGCCACGAAGGAGCTTAGAATCACCTCACAGCAAATTTTGTAAAATATTGCACCAAAATGGAAGTTGTGAAAGTTTGCACACGAGTTTTTCTTTTCTTTTTTTTAACTCTGCACACGGAACCAACTAATCTTAGACTTAGAGTGAACATCGCATGGTAGGCAAACGATTTCTCTCAATGGACACATAACCTTTATCAACAGTTTGAACAGTCACGTCAGTCAATAGTTTATAACCAAAATGTTCACGTAATCCTACGGAAATAAGTTTATTTATCGGCCGAAATATTTGACTTTTTGACTTTTAGTACATTTATAGGTGGTGGGTCGATTAATCGTTAAAAAATGTTAAATCGTTAAAAAATTGTAACGATTGATCGAGAAATTCATCGTTAATTTCCGAAGCCCTAGATGGAAGCTGTGGAGAAAGAAATTAAAAGCGGGAGAATGCTAAAACAGAATAATGTTTCACACCACGTGACGTATTCAAAGGGCGATGTAAGGGGCCGTCCATAAAGTATATCATTTATTTTTTACTCTTTTTATCCCACCTCCCTGTCACAAATCTCGGACCCCCCCCCCCTTTTTCCTAAAGCACGTCACAGTTGCTAACACATTTTTTATTATTATTATCAAAATAATTAAAATTTAGTTTTAAAAAAATACGAGGGCGTCACACGGCCGGATCCCCTCCCCCACCCCTGTCACAAACTGTCACACTTCCTTACATCCCCTCCCCCCTCTGAAACGTGACGTACTTTATGGACGGCCCCTAACACGCCGATAATTGTACCTATTGTAAACAGAATGAAAATTTACCAAGTTCTTGTATGATATTTCAAGGTAATGCACATTCCTTCGACTGCCATAAAAAATTTTGCGGAATATATTAAACACGTTGAAGGGTTGAAAGCTGGCTTTTGTTTACCTAATAACAACACATATTGTTCTAAGTCAGAGGTCGCCGAACTTTTTTCCCCATTACCCAAAAATGTAAAATTGTATGTTGCCGTTACCCCAAAGGCGTGAGGTCCTGCCCACACCACTTGGCTTTTCAGGAGAGGGTCTAGGGATTTAAGTTCAAGTCAAAATCTTATCTGTTTAGTTTTAGATGCTTGACAAATGTCTAAATATGACCCGAAAATGATTTTGCGTATGATGCAATAATAAAAGTTATCAAATATATAATATTGTTTTAACGGGCCATTCTAATTCTAGACATAATAATAATGTAGCACCAACGATGAAGATGACACAGTTCACATTTATTCCCTTACCCTGAGGAAGCTAATTTCTCTCATAAATTAAATGTTTGGAGTGGGGTTGGGGGGGGGGTGATTATAGTTATAGCAGATGACACTAACAATGTAGTGTACAAGAAAACAGTAAATATGCTTAACTTGACCAGATATAGCAACAAGACTGCTGAGCACTGAACAAGGTAAATTGGGACAAAATTCAATATTCCCTTTAATTTGGAAATATTTCATATCTTTTCAACAACAAGCAAGTGGTGAAAAATTAATTAATTAAAAAGTTTTCAATGATTTTTAAATTTGTTTTATTTTTATTTATTTTTTTGCATAGAAAACCAAATGACAAGGAATGTATATTCACAACAATAGGTTTATGGTCACCCTTAGAAATTCATATTTACACAAATAGATTTTTCAGAAAATACATATTAATATAAGGCTAAAAATATATATATTTGTAAACATTGACACTGTTTCATAAACACATCTTCAAAGATAAAAGGGATATAAGAGGGGGGTGGGGGGTGAGGACTTTACTGGAGTCTTTACCTAGACTCAAGTCTGATACTGGCAAAGATAAAACAAGCAAAATTATAAGTTTGAGAATGTTCTCTGGCCTTTATTAGACCAATGAACCTAAATATAAACTTATTAAACCAATGGACCAACTGACCCTACTAATAAACTTATTAAACCAATGAACCAACTGACCCTACTAATAAACTTATTAAACCAATGGACCAACTGACCCTACTAATAAACTTATTAAACCAATTGACCAACTGACCCTACTAATAAACTTTATAAAAAAAATTATTTCACTTGCTGAAAATTACTTGATTTTTTTCAATTTTTACAAAAAATAAAACTTTAAACAAAAAGTAATAGATCTCTTAACAAACTTTCAAATAAAGTAATTTTCTTAACAAAATTAATTTTATGCATCTCATTTACTAATTTTTTAAACATAAAATTTAATTTGGGGGGAGTCGATATGATACAATTAATGTAGATCTATGTGAGATGAGAGTTGAGTTGATTATTTTTAAGATAACTGGATGATATTGACAGGGGATAAAAGATCTCTATTCTTCATTTTTTCACATCAATACAATTGCTAACAGGAGGTAAGAGTGGACTGGACATAGCATTGCTGAAATGGGTACAAGGGTCAAGCAAAGAGATAATATGGTCAAGTGGCCAGAAATAGTTTTATTTGGCCCAGGATTTTAACTTTGTTCTCTTTTTAAAATGAGTTTTAAAAATTACAAATCAATGTATACTAAAATATCAATTAGTTATTTACAAATATATGATAGTTTATTAAAAATCATGCATATATTTAAGATTTAAAAAATGTATAATAAAATTTACTGTCTACTTAAGAATTGTAATGTTTTATCCAGTAATCCATGGAGTATTTCCTTTCACTTTTCCTACAACAACAAAGCAATGCAACATTATGGGGGTGTAACACACAACAGGTGATGTGACACAACAGGTGATGTGACACACAACAGGTGATGTGACACACAACAGGTGATGTGACACACAACAGGTGATGTGACATACAAAACGGGGGTTATGACACACAACAGGTGATGTGGCATACAACAAGTGATGTGACATACAACAGGTGATGTGACACAACAGGTGATGTGACATACAAAACGGGGGTTATGACACTCAACAGGTGATGTGACACACAACAGGTGATGTGACATACAACAGGTGATGTGACATACAACAGGTTATGTGACATACAAAACGGGGGTTGTGACACAACAGGTGATGTGACATACAAAACAGGGGTTGTGACACACAACAGGTGATGTGACATACAACAGGTTATGTGACATACAAAACGGGGGTTGTGACACAACAGGTGATGTGACACACAACAGGTGATGTGACATACAAAACAGGGGTTGTGACACACAACAGGTGATGTCATTGTATGTCCATGTACTGATAATCATTGTATGTCCATGTACTGTTTCCTCATTGTATGTCCATGTACTGTTTACTCATTGTATGTCCATGTACTGTTTAGTCATTGTATGTCCATGTACTGTTTACTCATTGTATGTCCATGTACTGTTTACTCATTGTATGTCCATGTACTGTTTAGCCATTGTATGTCCATGTACTGTTTAGCCATTGTATGTCCATGTACTGTTTAGCCATTGTATGTCCATGTACTGTTTAGTCATTTACTATCTGGACTATGTGTACTATTCTCTAAATCTGAAATTTGAGCAACCATCATTTAAATGTATCCACATGAACTTTGTAAAAATTATAAAATATGTGTATAAATTTTATTGTATATTTGAATCCCTTGTTATATTTATCAGGATAAATTTTCTTCATGGAATGGTGTACAATTAATTTCGTATTTCATGTCTCCAGAGAACAAACAAATGAAACGATAAAAGCCACAGGTTGTAAAATGGAATTAAAAAATATATCAACAACATTCTTGTAAAGACAATGATGGCCAACCTATGTATGGAGCTCTGAACAACTAATAATTAAATGTAGAATTCCAAAGTCATCAAACTAATTTGATCCCAGTATAAAACTTAATAGAAAAAAAAATTTGGTATTTTATTGATCAGCTTAAATTCACAACCACTTATACTCTGAGAGATAATGACAGAAATGTACTTTATAATATATTTTTTCATTGTGCTTGATAATAATCAATGAAAAATTATGAAATACAAAATATAAATCATGTTAATAATGTGATGGTATGTACATTTCACATTATTAATATAGAAAAAAACATTAATTTCCTGTAATGTTGCCATCAAATGTAGATTTTAATTTTTAAATTTAAATGCATAGAATGTAGACTCATTATAGGTGTATTTAATCTTTAATATTATTACATGATGCCATTGTAGTCATAAAAGGGAGTTATAAAAAACTGTAAGTCTTTGAAAATGTGTAAATATTGAAGCCTGTTGCCCTGCTACATCACCATTACAGAAGCTATAAATTAAAAGAGTTTTGAAAGCCCACCAAATAATTAAACTCCATTTACTTTCATTCTTGTCTTTACGATAAATCTTGATTAAAATAATAATGCAGCAGTTTGAAAAAAATTTGCACTGAATAAAAAATCAGTCATAAAACTGTAATATTATTACAAATTACATCCCATCTATATTTAAAAGCTAGGGTTTATATTATGTTTAATTAAAAATAAAATTTGTTAGCCTTCATTGTTTCCATAATTTATTCATTAATGAAAATTAATAATTTACGGACACGAGATTTTGATTGTATTGAGAAGTTGGAAAAAAAAGAATAAGGGGTTGTTTTTTTCTTTAAATGTATTTTAACTCTTAACGTGCCAAAGCGCGATAATCCGCGGTTTACTGTTTTTTACCAGAGCACAACAATGTGCGACTGGATAGAACTCTCTTTAGAAATGAAATTACAGAAAATAAAAACTCTTGGTTCAGTGTGTGAAAAACTATGTTTTAGACTTCCGCAATGGTGGCTGTTGTTATCGCTAATGTAATCACCCGCTTCAGGAATTTTTTATGCTTTTTTTCAAAGATGCAATTTTGCTATACTTTATTACTAAAGTAATAGTACTAAACTACAAGTAAAAATAGTTTTAAAATTAAACGGTCTTTCGGATACATAAAATAACCATTCTTATTCTAAAAGATGACATCAGTATAACAATATTAATATAAATGGATTTTACGCAATTTTTTTAATTTCATAACAGTTTGATTGCAGTTCTGGAAATTCTTACTGCACTGAGGCAGAAATTTTCCGAAAACCTTCTGGCACAATAAGAGTTAAAAGGGGGATAATTTGAGCAGAAATCATAAGTAGTTTCAAATGAGCTCACCAATAATGTCAACTTAACTTTTGTTGACATGTTTGCCCCCATCACATAGGACTTGTCTGTTGTCAAACATTTCAGTACACCATTAAGCTGCCTACTCTGCAACCCTTAACACTTGGAAGGTAATATTCAATATGCAAAGCCAAAAAGCGGACATTCTAATCAATATTTACAATGGGGAATAAGTACAGTCAATTATGAAGGTATACAACACATTTTTCTCTTCATTCAACAAAAACGTGTATATGTAGATGAAAATAACATTAAAATATTTTGTCCTTTCCTCAGAATCAGAGCAAATCTACATAAACCAAATGAACCAATGGTATCTGTTTTAAAAATAGGCACAAAGCATTGAACAGTCTTTCCACATCAGCTTCATCAATATTCAACATATTTTTAAAAACTACTCTATTTACACTGGCACTCTGTAGAGGTTTACACTGTACTCAACTTTTGTCTCAGACGGCAGTCCCTACAGCGGCTTCGGGCAAGTTCAATGGTTTCTTAACATCCCCGTCCTCGGCGGTCTCCTCCCCACCATCGTCTGTGTTTAGATCCCTGTCTTGATCGCTGTTGTCTGGATTCCTCAGCATCTTCTCTCTCAGTTCTTCTGTCTTTTGAAAGTCAATGTCTGTGTATTCCACACGGTCACGTTCATTTTTTTTGCGCAGCCCGTCTTTCTTCTTCTTTTTGCCTTTTTTACCTTGTTTCTCACCGGGGAATTCTACAGAGACATAGACAAGGCCTTTTTCATCCTGTGGAGGTAAACATTGACATTCATGCAGATATTGGTGACACACAGGGTTTATGTATGGGCCACGGGTTTTGATTATATTTTTTAAAGAACTTTATGAGTTTCATAGTGATAGAAATGTAATAAACAGGGGGGGGGGATTAGAATCAATGTGTTTGTGTATTAATTTTCAATTCACAACTTTTAATGCCAAATAAATTATTTTTGGACTTTTTAATAGAAATTTCCCATGATAAATTAATAGAAAAGTTACAAAATATATAGCCTTAAATGAGTAAAGTTGACTACATTTAGAAGTGATAGAGATTTTACATATGACATACATATTTTAATTTGACCACTAATGACAAGATTGTTCAATCAGTTATTATAAATTGTTTTAAAACTTGGAAATGATGATATATTGCTATTCCTTCACAATCTCCAAAATTTCATGTTCATGTAACTAAAATAAATCATATTAAATAGTTTAATTTTATTGTCTTGTCACTTTGTCTTGGCCTTGTTACCATGTACTTTATTCTTTTAGTTTAATCTCGCAAAAGTTATAACCATATGTCAGTATTTTTTAAAAATTTTTTTAACACAACATTAACTAATAGGATATTTAAAGACGTTTCCATTGTTTGATTGGTTGAACCAGTAATTGACTGAAAGACTTTGACCAATGATTTAATTAGCGCTGACCTTGTCTCTGCCAAGCACAGGTCTCCTATCTCCATCAGAAATATGGCTGAATGAAACATTGGCATATTGTTGATCTTCTTCAGTGCAGAAATTTCAAAAATAAAACAAAGAATTATTGAAAGAAATCAGAGAAAAGGACAAACTCAAATGAGTAATCTGTACACCCTTCAACTTAAGAACCATATTTTTTTATCTTAATAAACTTTCAACTGGCTGCCCATGGTTGAAAATGCTCAAAGACATAAGTCAACTTAAAGGATTAACTCAATGAGTCATTTGACTTTAAATAGAGCCTATAAATAGAGCTAAATAATGGTAACTACAACATTCTTCTGGAAGAAATATTTGTTGTTTTTTTTAATACATTAAAGCTGGTCATTTATACAGAGTTCTACATTCTGGCCTACAGAATCATGTCTCTAGAATGTGAATTATTTAAAGTCATTTTGTCACATCAAACTGTCTATTGAATGAATGTTTACCTGGATCAGGTTCTGGTTGTCTCAAGTCTGTGTTAATGTATTCATCAGCATCCTCAACAAGGTCAGGGTCAAAGTTGCCCTCATCACTTTCATCATCTACAAGAAAGTAAATAAGAGACATTTAAACTAATAGTATTTCATACAGACAGTAAAGAAGACCAAATGGAACTAACTAGTACAACCTGTAGTAACTCATAAAGAGAGTAAAGATGACCAAATGGAACTAACTAGTACAACCTGTAGTAACTCATACAGAGAGTAAAGAAGACCAAATGGAACTAACTAGTACAACCTGTAGTAACTCACAGACTGCCATTTAAACAAACAAGGACCCAATGTACTATCTACTAAAGATTTTGAGAGGCTCTTTGTATCCACAGTTTTATGGGGAAAAACAAGTTTGCACAAAGTTAATGTTAATACTTTTTGATAGCTTGTAATGTAAAACTGAATACACCTATGCTGTTGTACAAGACACTGGATGTAAAGTGTATTTATCTGATCTAAAGGACAACATTCAGATCTACATTAACTGCCCTACCTGACTGTTTCCTGATAGGATATTCACTTCCTTTCTTTGCATTAGCTTTTGGCCTATTTGAAAAAATAGCAAAATATTTGATATCAAACAGGCTCAATTTTTACAAGATAACAATAAAAACTTGAAATAATTGTTTTTAAGTATGTTTATTTTTCTAAAAATCAATAAATTATATAAATAAACCGACTTACTTTTTAAATATTCTTTTAGGGTTATATATTGGTGTACGCTTTGGTGCATCACTTGATCTTGCTGCATGTTTTTTATGTTTAAAAATTCAAATGTTTTATTCAATCAACAACATGATCATGATATCAAACAAACTAAAACTTTTACATGAAACTAGACTAAATATTATTATGTGTAAATCTGCTTCAATACATTGGCTTGTGGCATATTCCAACCAAGAAGTCTCAATAGAAGAAAGTTATGTTACCTTCCCCATTAGTTTGTTTTCCATCAGTTCTTTTAAAGCTGTTCAGTAACGTGTTGATTCTGGCTGGGATTTTTGAATTTGAAGAGCTACAAAAAAAAACAATTATAAAATTTTTTATGATGTATTTAAAAACATGTTACAACTGTAGCACATTTCGGGTCTTCACTTGTTTTTCTGTCATAAAACTGGTTATATTATAATTACCTATTAAATGAAGTAAAAAAAAAATTCTAATTGCTCAAAAAATTTATTGGTTTTACTTTCATTGTAACAATGTGTTTTCAGGCTCTAGGCTCAATGCTGTGACCATGAACATGTTATTTAACTTAAAATATTTTTACTTTATGTATATGTGTATTTTATTTTTATAGGAAAAAAGATGATTTTCTTTTTTTAAAGTCATTCAGTCCTTTTCATGTCTTCCACATATTAGTTTTACTATTATAATCTACCAATATATATACACGTCTTAAGACCCACCTGCTATCTCCAGTTTTCTTGTTTTGAGCTACAAAGAAAGAAGAAAAAAAAAACATATTTAACCCAGCATTTGAAGATCAGTAATAAATGAAAAAACGCTGACAAAGACAATCTGAGGCCGTCTTAGAGGCTTCATACAAGATTCTGACATGTGACTGTCTTTATTGCCTTATAAAACAAGATTCTGACATGTGACTGTCTTTATTGCCTTATAAAACAAGATTCTGATCTGAGGCTGCCTTTATGGCCTTATATAACAAGACTCTTATCTGAGGCTG
>MUZC01000683.1:121185-131594 GCA_002072015.1 Radix auricularia | reverse complement strand
AAAAATGTAATATATAAAACAAGCCGAATTCATATATAATCTTATAGGGCTTTAAGCTGTGTAGGGGCTCATTTTGCTATCAAATCAGTACAGAGAAAATCATGTCAAAACGGGAAAAGAATGCAATGGTACCTAATGCCTAATGAAAAGGAAAAATTCTTGCCGGTCGTCTGATACGAAAAAGTTTGAGAATCACTGGCTTACAATTTATTTAATGTCTTTTACATAGCTTCACGGGTGTTACAATATTACAATGTAGACCGACACTAAATAAATACTTAGATGACGAAAAAGTGGTTTGAAACATACTTATTTTCAAAAGAAAATAGTTTTTTGTTTTGGTTTTTTTTGGGAAGGGGGGGGGTCAAAGTTTTGTGACGTACTTTTGGAGGGGGGGTCTACGATTTTGTGACGACGCGTGACGTAGGGGGGGAGGGGGTAAAAAAACGGCCAAAATCGCGTGACGTCATTTATGGACGGCCCCTTATGCTAAAATTAATCTTTAAAAAAAAATTACATGCACTTAAGCAAAATGATTCCTTGATCATTAAGTTTTCATTGTTGTTCATCAATTTCATAATACATAAAATAATTATATTGTCTTGTTCCTTACTATCTATAATTTTAGGATCAACATCAAGAAATAAGAAAAGATCTAAGTTGGTATAAATTCTGCTTAAGAACTTATAAAACTTTCTTGACTTTCTTTAACTCAGGTTTCATTGAGATGACAATAGAAGTTAACAAAAGATATCATGTTTGAGTTAGGTGACTAGGATCGCTGAATGAGAACAACACATTTAAAAGATATGTTTGAGTTAGGTGACTAGGATCCCTAAATGAGAACAACACATTTAAAAGATATGTTTGATTTAGGTGACTAGGATCCCTGAATGAGAACAACACATTTAAAAGATATGTTTGAGTTAGGTGACTAGGATCCCTGAATGAGAACAACACATTTAAAAGATATGTTGAGTTAGGTGACTAGGATCCCTGAATGAGAGCAACACATTTAAAGATTTGTTTGAGTTAGGTGACTAGGATCCCTGAATGAGAACAACACATATAAAAGATATGTTTGAGTTAGGTGACTAGGATCCCTGAATGAGAACAACACATTTAAAAGAATGTTTGAGTTAGGTGACTAGGATCCCTGAATGAGAACAACACATTTAAAAGATATGTTTGAGTTAGGTGACTAGGATCCCTAAATGAGAACAACACATTTAAAAGATATCATGTTTGAGTTAGGTGACTAGGATCCCTGAATGAGAACAACACATTTAAAAGATACGTTTGAGTTAGGTGACTAGGATCCCTGAATGAGAACAACACATTTAAAAGATATGTTTGAGTTAGGTGACTAGGATCCCTGAATGAGAACAACACATTTAAAAGATATCATGTTTGAGTTAGGTGACTAGGATCCCTGAATGAGAACAACACATTTAAAGATATGTTTGAGTTAGGTGACTAGGATCCCTGAATGACAACAACACATTTAAGATATGTTTGAGTTAGGTGACTAGGATCCCTGAATGAGAGCACATTTAAAAGATATCATGTTTGAGTTAGGTGACTAGGATCCCTGAATAAGAACACATTTAAAAGATATGTTTGAGTTAGGTGACTAGGATCCCTGAATAAGAACACATTTAAAAGATATGTTTGAGTTAGGTGACTAGGATCCCTGAATGAGAACACATTTAAAAGATATCATGTTTGAGTTAGGTGACTAGGATCCCTGAATGAAAATAACTCATTTAAAATAATTTGTTAGGCCACCGATCAGGTTGGTGTTCAGATGCCTGTTGATAACACAATCACATTACCTCTTGGTTTTATGGTAAACTTTAGGTCTGTAGTAAACTCAGTTGATTGAAATGTTAATGTAAATATTCTGTCCATATCATTCTGGTCCAATAGTCTTTTGCTTTCAAATGTGAACTTGGTGAGATAATCTGTCCCATTGTATTTGCTCACTTTAGTTATGGCAACATCTCTTGATATTTCTTCTTTTCGATTTCTGCAATCAAGATTTTACATAAATATTATCTTAAATTAAATATATTAACTCTTTTTCTCAGGAACAACGCTCCCATCGTCGATTTCAAAATGCCGTTTCTGCCGGATCGACGATGGGAGCGTTGATGTATTAAAAGTGAATAGTTTCGTTTCTTTTCATAGTTATTTAACTAAAATTAGTTTTAATATATTCTAGAATGATTTCCCTTGAAATAAAAAAGTCGGAAATCCTTTGTTTGAACATGTTTTCACCACGAAAGAAGCGTTTGAAAGGCTTGTTTTCATTTTCGTTTTGCGTTTGTTTACAAACATGGATATTCAACTAGCTCATCTGGTTATTGATCTAATATTATTCTAAATACTACGATGATAAACAAGAACAAGGTATCGTTTTTTAAAATGATTATTGAGATAATAATTTTATATTGCTAATGAAAGATACGCTTAGTCTTAGTGCTAGTACTAGTAGTTTATAAAAATAATAAGTTGACAAGTCATCTGTTGATGAACATCATTCATGTCCCACCCACGTCTCAAATCTTGATGAATTGATAATATTTATACTACAAATAATAATATTGACTATATGTAGTGTAATTTGAAAGCTGCTAACCTTTTCACTAAAACTAAGTGCAGTTTTAGATATAATTTACAACAATTTCCAGTTAAAATTCATTGTATAGCTTCAAGTTCCATTGTAAACAGTTCAATTTTTTGTATAAATTTCCAGTGTGGGTGACCATGGATAATGAGCTCTAATATTATATTTATTTGCTTATTTGAAGTGACATTGTTTCTATTTGGGGTAAAAATGAATAAAGTTTCTAAAAAACACCACTTTATTACATTCTAGATAAAAATCTAAATTTTAGTGACTTTGAATGAGGTTTTGTAAAAAAAAAAAAATTTAAATAAAACTTTATTTTCATTTCAACAAAATCATATTATATTATAGAAATAAGGTCAGGAGTCTGTGTTGCCTAAAAACATCATTCATTTCCCTTTAATTCAATACCAAACATGTCATTATCTGTTAAAAAATAAAAAAGTTATTAACCTTTTAAGATGGCATGGTAGCAGGCGACAAATTTCCAAAATAGATAATTCCGTCAAAACATGGAAAATAATTACAGATAAAAAGAGTTAAATTGTTTCAAGTGACATTTTAAAAACTGAAATGATTGTTAATATGCTTCTAGCACATTCAAGTTATTAAAATACATTGTAGGTGCAAATACATGATTTACATAGCAGGCATTACCAAATTCTGTTAGGTTTACATAAGCTTTAGTACCATGAACTAATATAAGAATTTTTTCTAAACATCATAATTTTGGTTAATAAATAAACATAAACAGCCTTTCAAATAAAATGAAAATATATTTCTATAAATAATTTGGAGCAAATTTTTTGGTTACCATCACTCAATAAATACAATCAACTTACATTCCCCCAACAGATGACATAATCCTGACAACATCTGGTTCCGGCATTGCTAATATAACAAAGGAAAATTTGAGTGTTTGAGGAATTTCCCAGACATATTCTTTCTTTAGCCCTTCAGTGGCAGCACTTCTTGGTTTACCTTGAACAAATGAAAAGAAGAACTTGAAATGATAATAAAAGTAGTTAAAGCTGATTCAGTGATATGGGAGATATCTTTAGAAAATTATAAAACATGAAATAACTGAAAATACAGCAAATACAAAATCAACAAATAAAAGCTATGTGAGATTTTGCTTCGCTTTACATAACTTGATATAAGTAATGATTTTAATTATGGCTACGTGGACTAATCCAGTGTGAAAGTGAAATGCGCTTGAAGGAAAGGGGAGTGGAAGGAGAATATTTAGTGGAGAAAGTAAATAATTGAGAAATTACATTAAACAATCCTTGAAAGCAATGTCCTAAAGTCCTTAAATTATAATATTTGTACATGTCATTTAGCTTTTTAAAAAGAGACTTTTTAAGTTATTAATAAAATGAGTTGCATTTAAAATTAAAATTTTCATGATTAGATGTTGGGGGGATAATATATGAAAGACAATTCTAAAATTTATCCATCTTAAATTGCATTATTTGCCAATGGCAATGGTAGAGAAATGGCATGGTGGTCATCAGTTATTTTTATAAAGGATATGCTGTCAAAAAAGGATTAACTATTTATAATACTTGGCAAACCTAAAGTGGCAGAGAGAAAAAAAAGTCAAATTGGGGACAGGGTTGGGGGGGGGGGGGNGGGGGGGGGAGGGGTATTCTTCAAATACATTTAAATACCTGCATAAAATTTATCAGTAATATATATAAATAATACTTACACATAACATTGACATTCATTCTGCCTTCAGCTGAATTTGAATCAGCATTTGCTTCACAAAAATACACACCACTATCTTGACATTGAGGACTGAAGGTGTACTTGCTTGTGTACAGACGTTCTGGCAAAACAATCTTTGGGTTTGGTCCAACTTCTTGGAAAACTTCTACACCTCTAGGAGACTTCCAGCTAAACAAACAAGTAAGCTTGTTAACGGTTAACCGGCTAACCGGTCCTCAGACCAGGACCGGTCATCTTTATTCAGGACCGTAGGACCGTGTAACAGAATAAAAAAAAATAATTTTAAAAAAACACCTAGCGATAACGTAGTGAAAAAAACTAGTGAAAAAAAAAAACAAGAGGTAACGCACCTCGCGCCTCTCCCTCTCGCTTTGTCACGGTGAGTAAAAGCGATACCAAGATCCAGCTGGTAAGTTGTCATGGCACTGTGACTGTACACTGTACGAGAGCTAACACAGTGCGCGTTTGATGTCAAAAACGATCAAGGCCGAGGCTGTTTCTATTTATATTAATTATAGTCTGTTTCTAATAAAGACAAAGAAAGCTATAAAAGCATATGACCCCGTGACCTATCCGCATTTTCTGATCACCGGTTTAGAGTCTGTTTCAGGCATTCAAAAACTTATTGGCGCACGCCACTTAGTGAAGTACATGTACCTACCTATATTACAAGAGATATTTGAAAGACGTAGCAAAGATACCGGGCGATTAATCGGCCCACAAATTCTAGTGCGGTCTTTTAGTGACCGTTTTCCTGCTAGTCAAACGCATTTGATTACCATATTAATAGTACGCCGAGTGTAGCTCAAACTCAAACCCTATTTGAACAGAAAAAAAAACGGGAAGGGGGAATGTGTGTGTCGCAAAATTCAATTATTCTGGCGAGTTGACGATTGAAAAATAATATGTTTTTAAAATAATTTATATTTTATCATCGTTTACTCCGTAGCTTTATAATTTTATTATATTATTAATTTTAATACGCGAGTTGATCGGCATCACACACAAGAGAGGTAAACATGACATCACAACGGACGGGGCGAGGCGTTGGTTTTTTAAACTAATGAAAAAATCACGCTAACCTTAATGAACGATTGAACCTGTCCTCTTATTTAGACTGGTGAACTATGAGTCCCCAAAATAAAATATAAAAAAGACAATTAATCATCACTGTTTAGTTAATTTTTTGGATTGAGGGCAATACGGAAAGAGCTGAACGCAAGCTGGGACAGCGGGCATTGATGCCATCAGACAATGCCAGGCGACAACATTCTCTTGTAATTTCTCAAATGGGTCTAAAAAAGTTAGGGATATAAGGACGAGCGGTTAACCGGTCTTTTTTTGAACGGTTAGTCAGTCCTCAAAAACGAGCGGTCTTAACAACCTTACAAAGAAGTATTTCATTTCTTAGAATTTGTTTCAATATTACTGGACATTTTATAAAACAAATAAAAATAAATTGTTTTTAAATATTTTACTAAGTCATTTTTCTCACTGACTATGTAATTCAAAGTGTGTGCTTTTTTCAGTTAAAAATACAAATTACCGTATATACTCGAGTATAAGCCGACTTTTTCAGCACATTTTTTGTGCTGAAAAAGCACCCCCTCGGCTTATACTCGAGTGAAAAAAAAATGACCTCAGAAAATGCCGCCGCTCTGCAGCCAGATATTAGCCTGTAGTCACTGCAGCCCGCCTGCCTAAACTGATCTAGTCACTGCAGCCCGCCCCCCCTCCACTGGTTGCTAGATCACCTCCTGTTTCTTTTCCACTTATAGAGCTAATTTACTGTTTCTCTTTGAAATAAATATTATGTGTTTTAATGTAATTTTATTGGTATCTATTATTTTTGAAATTTACCAGTAGCTGCTGCATTTTGCATTTCCCACCCTCGGCTTATACTCGAGTCAATACTTTTTCCCAGTTTTTTGTGGTAAAATTAGGGGTCTAGGCTTATACTCGGGTCGGCTTATACTCGAGTATATACGGTAACAATAAACTGGATATTTTTGTTTGGAAATATTTAAAATATTTATTTTAACAGATATTATGTATCCTAATTTCTTATTGATCATTAATGCCTCTTTCCTAATTACCTTATTTTAGGTGCAGGATTAGAATCAAAACTACATTGCAGTGTTACAGGTATATTCTCTTGTACATTTCCACTGTTTTTATCTTCATTGTTAATTTTTATTTTGGGTGGATCTATGTCTGAAATAATAGAAGAATTTTTTTTTATCGAAACCAAAGTGACAAGAAATTAAGACACTAGTAAAAAATTACAATGAGATGACAAAACTTGCCTTTTACTGTAACAAATCTCTCATTTTTATCCATTCTGAAACTATCTTAGAAATGTAGAAGCCTCGAGTTTTATTCCCATTCATTTTCTTTGTTTGTTTTAGTCAATAAACAGTTTCAAAAATGCAAAGTAGTATGATTCCAAAAAATATTTCTGTAAGTCTATACATAAATAAATATGTAAAGAATATGAAGCGTAAGATTTATGTCTCAGCAATTGAGCTGAAGAAAATTAGAAAATGATACATACTTCTTTAATTTTCTTATAATCAACTAGCCCAATTATTCCCCTCCAATCTTAGTCAAAGTAGTCATTAAAAATATGTTACACTATAAAAGGATATATAACAAGTGATTTCAGCTCTATCAATACAATTATTGAAATTCACTCCAAAAGACTAATATCAATATGGATTAAAGGTTTTCATAATTCACTTCATTTAGAAAATGTAATTAGATTACCAAGAGACTAAAGGTTTTCAGAACTGCCAAGACTTTGTTGTTTAATATGGAGAATGACCTAAAGTAGAAAGGTAAAAACAAAAAATGTATTATCTCAACTTACAAAGTAATTGTAGCTCAAAGTCCTTGTGAACTTCTCCATGTCTGTTTGATGCCATACAACGATAGAATCCTTGATCGCTACGAATTACTGACTTTTTTAATATCTTTGAATCCACAAGATTTGGAACTGGCAGATATCTTGAACAATATTAAACACAAATTTTATTTTATTAATTCAAACAAAGTTTACCATAAAAAACCTAACAAAATCAATATATTACAACACAACTCACTCTGTGGCGTTGTAGGATTTGAAAGTCCACTGGACACTACAAGCTGGTAAACAGTTTATGTCACATTTGTAATTGATCTCCTCTGAGACTTTTTTCTTTATTTCGGCATCACTTTCAAATGGTGGTGTCAAAATCAAGTCACTAACCAGGGGTTTGACTGAAAGTTTAGCATTGAAATATATAATAAATTTGGTACTCTATAATCTCAACAACAATATTAAGATTTACTATTTATTGTTTAAATGTTATGCATATAATTAAACGCCACTTTATGTTTATGTGATGTGGACATAGAAATTATTATATGTTGTGAATAGGTTGCTAGGAAATTTTAAAACTTCTTAAGAACAGCATATCATTTCTTGCAAAACTTTGTGATGCATTGCTGTTGAAAAGCAAAAATACCGTCAATATGTTATTACATATTAATAAATTATGCTGTTTTCATCAAGTTATAAAAACTTCTCAGCAATTGTCTCAAAGTGCGAAGAGTAAAAAGTAAGGGTGCGGAAATTAACTATTAATTTCTCTATTAATTGTTAATAGTGTTGGGTTTTTTTCAATTTAGTTAAAAATAATTAATAAAAAATAAAATAGCCCAGATAGGCGAATTTGTATCGCTGAAAAACATAGTACAACACTCTATAGCAGTTAAAAAATATCAAAATATAATTTGTGTCTGTCTTTGAGACAAGGGAAATAACTCATTACCAGCCCTAGTCAAAAGTAAAATAATAATTAAAATTTTCAAAAAAGAAAGTAGATCTTGCTAGTTAACATAAAAACCTACATTCTGGTATGACTTCATAGTAAGGACTTCGATTTGACACTAATCCATCTGACACTGTCACCTTGTCCTCAGATGTTGTACATGAAAATTTACGTCCTTTGTCAGAGCGCTGAATACCACGGAGCTCAAGGTGACCTTGAGCATTCATGTTTAGCTGCAATATAAAAGTTTATATATAATTTTTAGCTTCAAGAAAAAACATAACTATTGAACATACAAAATAAAATTTCTCATTATAGAACAATAGTATTTGGATTTAGTCTATTTATTGTGTTAATGGTACAGAACTTTCAACTTTATCTCAAAGCTCATCGCTGCTGATTGTTTGTTACAAATGAGCAATGATTCATTACAAATTTTTTATAAGTAACTATTTCAACTTTTAACTACAGACTTATTTACTAATATATATTTAAAAAACAAGAAAGCACTTGCCCTGATGTCTCCTCCAGGTATACCAATAAACTTTCCATGTTCATCCTGCCATAGTATTTCAGATGCTAGCCCATGGTCAGCTGGTAAACTAAGAGAGTTAGGTTGACATTCAATCTTCAGTGTCTGTCCTTCTAGTGGAGGACTCAATACATTTATGGTAGGTGGGTTGGGTTTACCTGATGGAGCAGAAGAAATAAAAAGATACCCCAGGTGGTCTGCAAATTTTTAATCAATTTTCGATGAAGCAGAAGTAATCACTGAATTTAATATTCTGTCATTTTAATACAGCAATGATTCTTTGAAATTATACAGAGAAACTAGTTTATAAAACTGTTTTAATTGTCTTTTGATTCTTATCTTATCTTATATGTTACAGACGCTCTTTCTGTACAGAAGATTATTGTGTCCTACGTATTTCTATGGTTTGTGTTTAGTCCTGTATTCTTACTAGAGTTTTAAATGATGAAAAAGTGGTGGCTTTCCTGGTTTCTTCAGGCAACCCATTCCACGCCCGAATACCGGACGGAAAGAAAGAAAACTTGCATGTGTTTGTTATTGCATATGGAATAAGAAAGGTGTTTTTAACTTTATGTCTATTTGAGGGTTGTATTAGGTTATCTTTGTGTTGTATTTCTAAATTAGAATTAATTGCCTTATGTATAATTACTAATTTACTCTTGGTTCTTCTATCCACTAGTGTTTCAAGGTTTAATGATTTAGCAAACGGTGTTACTCTTGTCAGTTTTGAATATTCTCCAGTAATGAATCTGGCAGCTCTTTTTTGGATTTGTTCTAACTTATCAATATTTTCTTTGGTGGATGGGTCCCATACAGAAGATGCATATTCTAGTATAGGTCTCACCAGGGTGAGGTAGCATTTTAGTTTTATATCTTTGTTACATTTGTAAAAGTTTATTTTCATAAAGCCTAAGGTTTTGTTTGATTTTTTAATAGATTCATTGACATGGGGATTCCAAGATAGTTTCTCATTTATTATGACTCCTAAGTATTTCGCATCTTTAGTTTGGGTTAGTTCTTTTCCATGAATGAAATATTTTGAATTTATTTGTTTCTTTTTCTTTGTTACTCTTAGCAGTTGACATTTTTCTGGGTGGAAGGACATACTCCAGTTAGTTTCCCATTTTATTAATTCATCTAAGTCTTTTTGTAAAATTTTGCTATCTTGTTCTGACTTGATTGTTCTATAGATTATACAATCATCAGCAAATAACCTAACTTTAGTTCCTGTTGAGATATTGTTGGGTAAGTCATTTATATAAATTAAAAATAGTAAGGGACCTAGGACAGTTCCTTGTGGAACTCCTGAGTTAACCTTTATTGGTGTAGATTTAGATCCATTAATTATTACAGTTTGCTCCCTACCCAATAGGAAATCTTGGATCCAGTGATGTAAGGGACCTGAGATTCCAAAGTATTTAAGTTTTTTGAGTAAACTAAGGTGGTGAACTTTGTCGAATGCTTTTGAGAAGTCTAGTAATATTGTATCTATTTGATCATTATTATCTAAGCCTTTTGATAGATCATCTATTAGGCCTATCAATTGTGTTTCACATGATCTGTTCTTTCTAAAGCCATGTTGGTGTGGGCATAGGGCATTATATTTGTCAAGGTGGTTAACTATTCTGCTATATATTATGTGTTCCAGTAATTTACATGTGATACTAGTAAGTGATACAGGTCTGTAATTACCAGGGTC
>MUZC01000683.1:95298-120214 GCA_002072015.1 Radix auricularia | reverse complement strand
TAATTGCTGCTAAAAATTTCAGAGTTATATATGTTGGGGTTCAACCAAGTTTCAGAACCAGCAATTATGTCTGGTTCTTCTGTTTTTATAAGAAGTTCTAAATCTGGAATTTTATTTTTTATGCTTTGAAAATTAATTATTAGAGTTTTAAGAGTGTTTTGATTGTCAGTATTATTAGATTTTTTATTTTCATGGGTTTGTGTGGCAGGTCTGATTTTATCTAGGGTGTTTTTTATATTAGAATTAGCCAAAACACTGTAAAAGTTTGTGGTGATCAGGTCCCTATGATTAAACAGGTCTGAATTGATTTGGGGAAATCCACAATGTGTGCAGTGCCAAGATGTATATTTATTTCTTAGACCCATTGATATGTACTTGGGTGTATTAACATGCAGGCAAACTGTGTGGTACCATTCATTGCAGGTGTCACACTGAATTGCTCCTTGTTTACTTGTGCATGTTTTTGTACAAAGTTGGCATTTAGATGATACTGGGCCTGGGTTACGTTCTATGTCGCCGGAGAGAAGCAAGATTAAAATTAGGTGCTCTTGCCTATGTCTACATATTTTATGTTTCCATTGTTTTAGTGTAATTTCTTTTATTGTACTTAAGATAGAGGTGTAGTCAGGTACTGAGTCTATGTGCTTAGTGTTGTGGTGGTTTATAACTATAAATATGTTACTATGATTTTTAGGATGTGTTTTGGTTGAAGTTAATGCCCTTAAAAGTATTGTGGTTATTACTAAGATTAAGATTCTCATTTTCAGTAAGACTAGTTTACTAGTTTAAGGATTAGGACAAGTAGTCTCAACTAGACTTAGTCTTAGATTTAGACTTAAGATATTTCTATTATTGTTATACTATAACTATAAGTTTATAAGTTCTTTGTCTTAGATTTAGACTTAAGATATTTCTATTATTGTTATACTATAAGTTTAAGTATAATTTGTTTAAAGTGCGTTTATTTTTGTATTAAGTTCAATTAAATTTAGCTTTGGATGTATAATTTATGTAATTCAAGTTATTTGGGTGGTTTATTTGTGCTTTTATTGTATGTGAATGAGAACAGTTACGGTTAGTTCAAAACAATAATAATAAAAATGGCTGCCGTAACAGGTCTTAGTAATTTTAGTGCAAAATATCGTAAAATACACAATATAATATTATTAAACAGCAAATATTGTTATTATCGTATCTTATTATATCTATTTCATTGATATTCTTTTAACTAAATACCAAATTATGCCAGCAGAAACGTGTATCTTCCTATCAAACTAAGTTACTCTATGTATGTAGTGATTATTATATTGTTCTTACCACTTGATGTCAAACCACCTACTAAGATATATGCTATCTAATGCTCACAATATTTACATAATCTAAACAGTTCTACATCACACACGTCTACTTCTCTCTTGTCTCTTGATCACAAATAAAGACATTCAGAGACTTACGTAACACAATGAGTTTCTGACCACAGTTCCCAATAGCTGTAGTCCCTGTACCGATGTAACAGGCAAAGGTACCAGCATCTGATCCCACCACATTAGCCAGAGTCATTTCTACAAGTCTAGTTGCAGCGTTCAGGTTGGTTGTGATCCTATTACTATAATTTGCTTGCAATTTGAAGCTAGCAAATCCTTTATATAGAAACAAAACATCTTCTCCTTGGGAGTCTTTTGTCTCATGTCTAATTGTAATAAGACTCGCGTCATTGGCCTGTGGTGTGTTGGGAATGGTGATTGTCAGTGTAACATTAACTTTTTCTTTGGACATAACTTGACTTGTGGATTGACACAAAATAGCTGGAAAATAAAATTTAAATACAGTGTCAATTGAAAATGAGTGCCATAATATCATACTAACAGTTTACTGAACATGTCTTATCTTTATCTTATAATATCAATTTAGGAGTTTTTTATTCAATATTTTGCTTAACTTCTGAAACAAAGAAAGTTCAAATCAATTTTAAAATCCACAGTTTTCTTCTCCCACTTAGAGCGATACAATTGTGGTATCATTGGCAAACTAACAGCTACACTTTTCCAATAAAAAGATTTTGATACTAATTTTATTTAATAAAACAAAAGATGACTCCAGCCATTGTGATATTTGTACAAACATGGCAATCTTGCTTTCTTTAAAAAGACAGAATAACGGAATAAAAATCTCTGCTTCTTCAGGCAGACAAAATGCCTTTAAAAAGAAATTAGATGCCACAGATTTGCTAATAGATAGTGCAAAGAAAGTGGGGGGGGGGGGGGGTGAACTGACACAAACTACATTACGATGAAATCACAACAACGCGAATGAACCTCAGATGCGGGGATAACTGCGACGCATTGTTGATCTGGAAACATGTGCACTGTGGTTCGCCACTTGCCACCCCGCACCACCCTAGCTTGCCAACCATGAACTAATCGGCATAACATGACAAAGGTCATTCGTCAAGCTTATTTCCACTCATCTTTTGCTTGTTATGGTGATTGAAAAGATAGTGGGAAATGAACGGGCAAAGACACAAACATTTTTAAAAATTAAAAAAATAATGTCTTAGCTGGGGATTGAACCTGCTATCTCCACGTGTTAGGCGAATGTTATAACCACAAAACTTCGAAATACATGTACATGTTATTTTGTTGTCCTGAAAGAACATAGTAATTGAACTCAATTCAACAAATTGTTGAATGACCCCACGCTCCTTTTCTTGCAATCTGATTGTTCGGTGGGGTCAGACAGCTTGCTTGGTGTCCAGCATGGTTGAACCATAAAGAGAATTATATATATAGATGTATCTAGCTAAAAGAACTACAGCAATCTTGCTGTTGTATTACACACCTGACTTGAGTAATAAGTTTAGTTTAATCAATTCAATACTCACTGTTAATAGTGCCATAGACTATGACTAGCCCAATCAAAAAGAACACAGATGTCATGTTGTCTCTTAGTTTAAAAATATTGGAAATCCTCAGGAAAAACTATTATAAGGTCTTTAAATTATTTTTTTTAAACTCTAGGGGAAAAATTACACAAAAATAATTTTTTATTGGTAAAAAAAAAAATCCAGTTTTTAATGGTTATGATTTAAAATTTCTCATCACTAAGAGCAGTAAGAGACAACAACATTGTCCGTGTGGCTTTTGTGGCTCAACATCATGTTCAGTTAGTGTACCAACATTCTGTAAAATATAAAATGTGAGGGCTTTTATTAATACCGTAAGACTTAACATTGTCTCAGTTATAAATATTGTCAATGAAGGAACTGGTTAAAGTTTAAGAAACTATCTAAGAATGGTAAGACAAAGTATGCATTATGCATACAAAGTTGGCTTGTCCCTCTGATTCATCCTAAATTTATTTCTACTAAGAATTGCTTTCCTTAAGCCTAAATCTTATTAATATTTAATATTAAACTAAATAACTGATGACCAGGAGACATCATTGCATTCATTTTGCGAAAACTACTTCCTTCAAAGATTTTTTTTTTCCTTTTTGTGTTCAGACATTTTCTTGCGTTTGGTTGTTGGATTATAATGTTATTTTTAGGAATAATGGATTTTTTTATCAAGTTTTAATTATTGAATATTTATTAAAAATTTGTTTGAAAGCTGCTCTTACAGATCCCGATATCTTTAACCGAGCAATTGTATGTTAAATAATTAATAAAGCACTATCACTAAGATCATAAGTGAGTGTGAGATAATTGTCAAAGTACCCTGTAATGTTTTTTACTGGCCGATGGCAAATGTTTAATCTCTTTGAAAACATTAGTTTAAAATGGAAAAACAAAAAAATTTAAGGATGGTAATAATTGAATTTGAAGTTGAAGGTGATCACTGGAAAGTTCTTATACTGCCAATTTCAGTCAGCTATCCATTCTGCCACACACATAAATTTAAATCCAATGCTTTTTACATAATCATAATTTATTTATTAAGTAGAAATAAAAAGTGAACTTCAGAATTTCAAAATTATGTTTTTAGTGCACACAGCTTCATAGCAGTAAGAAATTTTTAACTTCTCTCCTAAAATCTCAAGCTCTTGGAAAAACTTCAAAGATGTAAGTTTTATCACCGAGTTTTGCTTTACATCCAGGATTCGTTTTACACTAACACTTTTGTACTCCTGTCCTGGTTGCTCTAAAAACAATGTGTTAAATCAAGATCACACGTATGAGCCTTGCTTTTTGTTCTCTGGTATTTAGTCTTCATTTTAATCATTTTGATATAATGAAAGGCAATTCATTAAATTGGTTAAAAAATTCTAGCCACATAACTTTGCCTTAAACTTTCAAAGTGTCATTATTGTAAAATATTGGTTTAAAATTGCCCAATTGATATAATAAATGCATTTAAAAAATGAAGTCATGATACACAATGTCCCCAATCCACAGCCACCAAAGTAAAAGGTTTGTCATTATGGAATTTATCATATTATATATTATGTTAGTGTTAGTTTTATTACTTAATAAGCTTTAAGAGACAAAGGAAGGAAAGAAAAAAATTAACAAAACTTACTGATTGATTTTAAAAGTTTTTTTTTATTAAAAAAACGTTTGCTTTTTTAATTTAAAAGTAAAGACATCCTTTTAACTTAGAATAGATTTGGAAAAAATAGAGTTTTAAATTAGTAAGTAATAAATAGGTAAATTGCACAAAAAATGTATGTTATTGAATACATATTTTTTCTAGGATGTTGCTACTAGTTGTAGCATTATCCAGTAAGCTATTGTTTAGGTATTCAATAAGATAAGAATACTAATGTTACAACTACTTCACTTATTTACTAAAATCCACCAGATAATCTCACGTAGCGCACTCAAACTAGTCATTAATATTAAAATAGCAGACCAGTTCTAAAACTTATCTTAGATATACAGACGCTGCTCCTATACAGAAGATAAATGCGTCCACAGACCATGACAGATGATCTGTTGGCAAGTGATGCAGGGGTCACAGGCCAAAACTATGAGGGTTCCACGCATTACCCAGTCGCTTAACTATTGTTAGTTATGTACCCATTTGGAGCTGGGTGACTCAGGGACTCCTTAGGCCAAGTGAACAAGTCCTTAACTTCACATGGATTCAAACTCATGACCATCGGTACACCCGTCGAGCGTGCTTGCAACTTGACCACCGTGTCTCTTGTCGGTAATAACTCACACTTATTTCAACACTTGATAAATTAGCAGGAGTGATTATTCACACTGCTGGGTGAAAGTTGCCCGAATATCATCTAGTTTTGGCCCTTCGACACATGTTTGTTAGCATTATCCACACAGTTTTTATTTTATTTGGCCTAGGTACATCACAAAAAATCAATTTTTGTATTCGAATTTCATTATTAAAGAAAACAGTTAATAATTAGGGGTGTGCCGGATCGGTTTTTTTCAACCGGATCTGGATTTTCTTATGCGAAATCCGCCGGATCCGGATTATTCCGGATTTTGGCTGTTTCTATTTATATTAATTATAGTCTGTGTCTCATAAAGACAAAGAAAGCTATAAAAGCATATGACCCCGTGACCTATCAGCATTTTCTGATGACCGGTTTATAGTCTGTTTCAGGCATTCAAAAAACTTATCGGCGCATGCCGCTTAGTGAAGTGCATGTACCTATATTAAGATAGGTATTTGAAAGACGTAGCCAAGTAGCAAAGATACCGGGTGATTAATCGGCCCACAAATTTGAGTTCGGTCTTTTAGTGACAGTTTTCCTGCTAGTCAAAGGCATTTGATGATCACATTAATAGTACGGCGAGTGTGGCTCAAACCCTATTTGAACAGAAAAAACGGGGAGGGGAAATGTGTGCGCCGCAAAATTCAATTATTCTGGCGAGTTGGCGATAGAAAAATAATGTTTTTTAAAAATAAATTTCATTTTATCATCATTGTTAACTCCGTAGCTTTATAATTTTATTATTAATTTTAAAGCGCGATTTGACTGCGCTGACCGGCATCACACACAAGATAGGTAAACATGACGTCACAACGGACGGGGCGAGGCGTTGGTTTTTGAAACTAATGAAAAATGCCTCGCTAACTTTAACGAGCGATTGAACCGGTTCTCATATTTAGACCGGTGAACTACGAGTCCTCAAAATAAAATATTAAAAAAGACAATTAACCATCACTGTTAGCGGCCTAAAAAAACTAGCGGTCTTAACAACCTTAGTATAAACTCCACTTCAATTTCAAGCATTCAATGTGGCGAAATATTTTGTAACAGCTGAGCGCCGCGGGCCGCGGCTACGTCATACCGTCGTTTAAACCAAAGAGCGTTAGGTAACCAAGTGGTAACCGACCAGCAAATCAGAGATGGCGCAATGTCCCTAAAAGTATTCATAGATAGGCTAGGTCAGCACAGGCCTGCTGGCTTGACGCAATTTGATGGTTGTCTGCCGTGCTCGTTAACGTGGCGGGCTGGCGGCCAGGCGTTTGGGCAGTATAGTTGCTTATTATTTCTGTTACAACGTCATTGGTGATTGCGGTTAAGATGACGTCATGAATAATAATTACTCATCCCAGCACTATCATGTATGGGGCCACTATTAGCGGTGCTGACTCTAGCCTCTGGTATGTTCGGAATATTAACATTAAACAAGCGCAACGCTCGCGAAACAATCGATAAATGTATCGTGATCGTGTGAAATTCGGGAAAGAGAATTACTTTTATTTCAGATTATGATCCGGTGAGTCACAAAATCTGGCAAATTCTGAAATCCGGTATATTCTGTATTCCGGTTGTTCCAGATACATGTAAATCCGGCGGAACCAAATTTCACAGGATAGTGCAAAATCCGGCGGAACCGGATTCCGGCACACCCCTATTAATAATAGCTAAATCCAGTTCATGGCCATTGGGAAAAAAATTAAAATTTTTATCAAATACTGTTGCTTATTAATACAAATCAAGATTACATAATTGATAAATGCATTTACGTATACGTATACTAACATACTAAAAACATGCACATATAATTGACAAATAAGTATATACGCATACATAACTGGTCCCATGACCTGAATTTAACTGTTATAAAACTAGTAGTGGTAGCAATAAAATTGTCTCTTATTGTAACAACTTGTCGTAACATTAGGCAGTAAGCTATATCTCCAAGTCATAACACAAGATAGGATTATTGATGTTATGATAATTTCCCCTTTTTACTAAAATCATATTTGAGGGGGTCTAAGTGTTTTTGACAATGTGTGACGTTTATGGACAATTTATAGACGGCCCCTTTATTTTATACGCATATATAAGTTGGACCTCTCTAAGTTGAACTCTAAGGGACTGGGGAAAAAATTCGACCTAGAGTTTTCGAGTTAAGGAAAATGGAGTAATAGGCGCAGATTATTCAAGGCAACGTTGATATTGAGAAGGAGGGGGAACAGACATTTAGAGGAATAGGCTTGACAGGAAAGAGAGGCGGTTCCGATGTTTCATATGAAAGGAAGCCAACGTGGCTTTGACATACCGAATTACCAACACCACTGAGCTATCTCTACAGAGGGAGTAAGATTTTTCTTTTTAACAAAGAGTAACAGCATGCAGCAAAGGGTTGGAGAGTAGTCATCTTTCTTCCCGCCACTTCTTTTTTTAGGGTCATTTTTTGTCTCAAAAGAGACATTTACGTGACTCTACGGAACACATGCTCTGAAATGTCACCCCAGGATAATAACCAAGCGCCTTGGAAAATTCTACTAAGCGAAGTTGGAAGCAACAAAATCTTTGAGTTAAGGATATTTAAAATACATAAGTCTTATGGAATTAGGCCAGGACCTAAAAATTAATTTGATGTAAGGATATTAGCGCTATAATATAAGTAGTAATATAACATATATAAATGCATTTAATAAATTAAAAACTAAGGACTCACAAGTAAATAAATTTTGCTGTGAAATAATATACAGTTAATATGAAGAATCTCAACCGTGATGTCATAGTCATTACCGGCGGCCATCTTTGTTGTTATTGCACGTCCTTAAAAAAAGCTAAAATTAAAATTCTATAGCTATTCCTACCCAAATCCTTAAGCCTAAAACCTTAAATTTTCCGAAAATTCTAAAGCTATACCTAACCCAAACCCTATAACCTTCCATTTAAAAAAATCCTTTTAGAATTTATAGAACTATGTTTCCAGCAACCGGTAGCGTCGTGACGTCACGGTCGAGTTTCTTTACTTCAGCCATAATATACTAATATACGTGTAGTAGAAACTGCAGGATTACCTATTTTTATTTCTTTGTATAATTAAGTATAATTTTAGGTAATCCTGCAGTTTTTACACGTATATTATTTCACAGTGAAATTTATTTTTCTCGATAGAAAATTTTAATTTATTAAATAAATTATTATATTTTTTATCTTAGCTATTACACGCTAATTTGTAATTTTTATTAATTTCTAAAGCATTTTTTCAGCTCTCTATGATACATAATCCGGTCACAATATGTCCATTTTGTTTCCTAGGGCTTGCCAGATGTTTTTTACCCATGCTGAAATAAATTTGCCGAATTTTTTTAATGTATAATTCATCTTTGCTACGTACTTAGAAAATAAATAAATATTTTAAAGACAATTTCATTTTTTAATACATTACTAGATGTTTGATCTTTATTTCTTTTGTTTTTAAGTGAGAAAGTTTCGGCTGATATGTATAATCTCGACTTTGATGTGACGACGCTATCGGTTGCTGGAGTTCTATAAATATTAAAAGGATTTTTAAAAATGGAAGGTTTTAGGGTTTGGGTTTGGTATGGCTTTAGAATTTTCGGACAATTGAAGTTTTTAGGGTTTGGGTTAGGTATAGCTAAAGAACTTCAATTTTAAAGCTTTTTAAGGACATGCTATAACAACAAAGATGGCCCCCGGTAATGACCGTGACGTCTCGGTCATGATTCTACACGTTTACCATAATTTCATTTGGCATCTTACTGTGACAATCTGGCTAGTAGTATGATAGATAAACAAAATGGATGTATCATACTCATACTCCGATTATGTAGCTTCGAGGGCTGAAAAAAGCCTTGGAAATTAATACAAATTACAAATTAGCGTTGTAATGGGCCTTAATGGCTAAAATACAACAATTGACAACATTAAATTAACGAAGTGATTATTCTGAGATTTCTACGTATAACGCTGAACATTATACAGAGATTTTTCCCATGATTCATAGCGTTTGACGTCACTTCTTGCCAGTTAGATATAAGATTCTAAAATATTCTATATTGCCATGAGCTTCTGTGGTCTGATGGTTAGAGTGTTTCATTTAGAATTGGGTTTTACAGTGGTCTGAGGTTCACGTTACGAATTCGCCACTAAGTTTGTTTTGTTTTGTTTTTTTATAACTTTCTAATTTCTTTTTCAATTACTTTCAGTGATCTTTAATTTGTAATTACGAGGTTGGGTTTTTATAGTAATATGCTAAAGTAGTTTTTGTTATGAACTGTTAGAGTTGGAAACACTGTGATGCTTAAGCTTAGACTTAGACTAAGTGAGTTTGCTTAAACCTAGGCTACCACTAATACTATCAGCTAATAATACTAGCCCCTAGTTTTACTACGTCAAACGCAATGAATCATGGGAAAAATCTCTGTATAATGTTCAGCGTTATACGTAGAAATCTCAGAATAATCACTTCGTTAATTTAATGTTTTACTAGTACTACTAACTACTAGTACTAGGAACTTTCCCCACTTGTGATTGTGATGATGAAGATTGATTAAATTAATTTTAAAATCATTATTCTCGGGTTTTTTTTTAAATAATAGTATTTATAAGCATTACTAACACTAACAGTAATTAATTTATTCAATCTTCATCGTGGTAAGTGTCAGTGAGCATACTTCCATGACCCATAGTCCATCGGTCCATAGCCATTTAAATCTAGTAGGGGTTGCCAACAATTTGAACCAAAAAAAATATTTTTTTTTATTTTTTTTTAGGGTGGTTGGATAAAAAACAAGTACCAAGTAGAAAATTATTGTCAGCCAGTTGCACATACTACACACAATTGATAATATAAGAACACTAATAGGATAATAGGCAGCGAGTTTCAAAATTGTTCAAGTTACAACTAGTGGACTGGTGTTCAGATAAATATTTTTTTTTCTTCTAAAAGGCTAAAACCTAAAATGTTGCAATTTGTGTAATTATCAGTAAAATACCACTTAAAAGACATATATATTATATATATTATAACACACGTAAATATATCAACATTAAAATTGAGTAGTTATTATTGGGGCTAGAAATAATGACAATGAAATCCATATTAGCTAGTAATCACTATTTTAACATGACATTATTATTATAGTTACAATGTCAATTGCAAATCAATTAGTAAAGCTGACAAGACTACAGACTACGCATTATTATTATTTATTTGATTTTTTTTTTAAAAGCTATGATAGCTATATATAATAGTAATAATACTAAATTATAACGAGACAAAAGCACTGATTAGACTGATTATTTCTATAAATTATAAATAGAAATCTCTGTATAACGCCAGGCGTTATTGGGAGATTTCTCGGTATAACTACTATAATAACACCTCCCTTAAACTTAAATTAATAAATAACATATTTAACAAATTAAAAACGTAAGTTCTCAAGATAAAAATTAAATTAAATTTTGCTGTGAAATGATGTATAGGGTAAAAACCTATATCTCCGACCGGGCCGACCTTATCGGCGGCCATCTTGTTGTTATGGCACGTCACCAGGGCCGGAAAAATAGTGCGAGCCCCGTGAATTTTCTGAAAATTCTAAAGCTATACCTAACCCAAACCCTAAAATTAAAACAACAACTATCCTTCATAGCAACGGGAAGAGACGCGACGCTCCGGTCGGAGATATAGGTTTTAGCCGATGTATAGTATAATAATTATATAGTATAGTATATAATATAGTGTAAAAATTAAAATGCAGAATTACCTAATTTTAGTATTAGTCATAAGTCATAATAGTCATTAGTAGTATTACTAGTATTAGTGTTAGTGTTAGTTTTTCAGTGTTTAGTAACTGAAACTGATAGTTAATTAAGTCAGTTAATTAATAATACTATTAATACTTAAAGTAAAGCCGTTAAGTTAAAGTTAAGTCTAAGTCGTTAGTCGTTACGTCCGTTAAGTTAATAAAATAATATTGAATTATTGAAATTATTGTTAAGCAATTCAATAAATTCAAAAACATGTTACATTGACATGTTTTATAAATTATAAAAAGTGGGACGTGGTGGCCGAGAGGTAGCGCTCTCTACTGTCATACTGATGGTCACGAGTTCGAATCCACACGAAAGTGAGGATTTGTTCTCGGGGCCTGTGGAGTCCCCGAGTCACCCAGCTCCGAATGGGTACCTAACTAGACAATAGTTAGGCGGCTGGGGTAATGCGTGGAACCCCTATAGCCGTGGCCTGTGACCGCTGCATCACTTGCCAACAGATCATCTCTCATACTCATGGCCTGTGGACGCAATTATCGTCTGCATAGAAGGAGCGTCTGTATATCTAAGATATAAGATATAAATTGTTTACAAACCAAAAAAAAATTATAATTAATACTTAAAGTTCAGTTTATTTATAAGCTTTTAGTGTATTACGTGACGAAGGTAAGTTATCACACGTATGTTAACGTAAAAATGTAGTTGAAGTTGTCTAGATAGTTGTTGTTTATCTGGTTTGAACTTCAGGAAGTACACCGATCCCAATCAGATTTCCCCTTCCTACCTACCCAACAATTACAGGTTAACAAACAGGAAATATACCATTTGACGAATTTCACCGACATAAAAAGAACACAACAAAACACACTTTAGAAATACGTTTCTTTTCTGAAAAGCACCTCTGTTCTATCACATTTCATTAAGAAAGTTTTTGGTGTTTGATTTTAATCAGCAGTTAGGCATTTCTACAAATCAGGCATATTGATGAAGTAATAGGATGGGGCTTATGACACCCGTGGCAAGGGCAAGAGAATTAAATTTCGCTCCAATCTGAGCAATCACAGTGAAATTTTAATATTAATATCAAGTTATTTAGTACGACTAAGTTCGATGACAGCTGGGAAAATAGAATAAAATGTGATACTTAACTTATGCTTTATGGTCCCTAATGACAACAAACATAATTAATTACAGTAATGAGTAATAAAGCTAATTATTTGGTACCCAATTATTAACTAATATTCTTTTCAGATAACACCTCCTTTTTTAATCAGTAGTTGCAACAAATTGTTTATAACTAATGAAAAATCACATATTTTACACTATCACTATTTGTATGTGATTGTGCTGTTAATTAAACTTGAACTCATCTACAAAATGTATTATATAACTATAACACATTTTCAGTCCATGACGGGCAAATGAAGTAGCGTTCACAAGTTATATTAAGCCACCACTAACGAGCAAGGGCAGTCCAGCGCGCTACTACTTAGACCACCGTGGCCCTTTTAAAATATATTATACACATACGAACAACTTCAAATGATTATATTGGGATTTCTTCGATTAATAATATAATTATATACCTATAATCTTTTAAGTTTTTAACACGGACGCATTTCACTAAAATAAGAAAACACTGGCTTTGAAAAAAATATTATTATAATAGGTATTTCATGAAATTTGCGAACATCGAGTCATTTGCTTGGGACTTGGGTGAATTTACTGATGCTACAAATCCGGCTCATAAACAAAGACACTACAACCTCTTGAAAGTCCAAAGTGTCTCTTAACTGCTTCGGATTTTCTACATGCGGATTTTGCTTTTAATTATTAAAAACTATACTAATTAATGACTCAGTGGCGAATAAAAGGTCAAAAGCTCGCTACATGACAAGACATGTTAACCATTCCATACCATATTTATGTAAGCATTAATAAAATAGGCCGAATAAGATGATATACCTATAAGTACACATTTTTAAAAATATAAGATGCTTTTATTAAAGGCCACAAGAAATTTATTGAGGTCGCAGACCCCCAAATGAGACAAAAACATGTTCCAAATTTACACCGAAAATTATTAACAATTAATATGCTTTTATTTTTTATTTATAAATATATAATTTATTTATTTAAACATAGAAATTGTATACATTAGTATGTAAACATATTTATACATTTACTTACCTAACCTTCATAATAGAGAAGTCGTGTATTATGCTATCAAAATTTAAATTATTTGTAATAACTTGTTCTATCTTTAGTCAATATTGCAAGATTTTGTAGTCTTAAATAATTCAATGTGGAACGAAGGTCTAATTTTTTTATCAACTGCAGTTTGGAGAAGCATCTTTCACAACTAGATACAATGATAGTAATTGTTGAAAACATTCTTAGCAAAATTATAATGTTGGGTAAAGAATCTATACTATTTAATATATTTTAATAGACCGAGGGGTTATCCCCCCCCCCCTGTTTTTCTAACATAATGCCTATTCTTGCAGTGTAGGTAAAGCGTTGGCTGGTCTTAGGCCACTGCCATGCATCTATGCGGCCGTAGTGGGTTCATGCTTTCATAGGCCCCATCTATTTTAATTTTCACTTATTATCCTTATTAATACCTTATCCCTACCCAAACTGGGCCCCGCGCATCCATTTTCGCATACTTAGCTGCATAAGGCGCCGCAATTGCAACGACTGGCCCTGAAAAACCTTGACCCTTTTTCGTTCAATTTGAACTGTTTTTTGTCAATGGTAATAAAAAAAAATTATTTGATGGTAAAAATTTTCATTTAGTAGATTACATGATAGTATTATACACGATTATTTTCTTGCAAGGACATGCAACTCATCAGTTGGTTCTATTACTTTCTTTTATAATTGCATATATGGATGAAAACATTTCTCGTTGTACGACTTGCTCTAAAGATAGAACCCCGTCTCTTGAATTTTCTCCACTCTTATTCTCCTTCCAGCACGGCGTTAAGTTGATAACTCCAACTCCCTATAATCTATAACAGCACATAACTTTTTTCATGAAGTGGGTTGGCATTATTTATTTTAAAGAAAATGTGTTCCCACAATTTGAGATAATATAGAAAAGAAAAATATTGCATTGAACTGTGTAAAGTTCCAGCATCTGATCTCGTTTTACTAGTTACTTCTTCAGGTGTCATTTTTTTCCAACATGTATAAAATTTTTGAAATATGTCGTTTTCGAAATTATTTATGTTATAGTGATGTTTATTAGCGGATAAATTTGAATATTTTCATGTTCTTGCGCTAAATCTTAATAATTTTCCATAAAATATAAACATTTAAATTATTTATGCATTGCTTTAATTGGATAGACGTAGCATTTTAATGAATAACAATATTTAATGAAAAACACAAATTATGTGTTCTACTTTAACGCAATAAAAACAAAAAACATTTAATTTTTAGTAAGTTACCTTAAAATAATTTTCTAAAACTGAAACAGTAATGTAAATTACTACTTGCAAATTAAACTCAATATTTGAAACACCATGTCATGTAGGTACTTGTTATCGCATCATTTTGCAAATGTCGACAATTCCACACAAATACTGTCGTGGTGATATTAATAGTACATATTATTAGGCCCAGCGGTGATGTGCTGTTTTTATGCAGTTTTCTTAAAATAGCGCCATTTCTGACTCATGCCGCTTAATTTTCCAAACAAACCGTTTCATTTTTTGAGCGATTTTTAAATTTTTGAACGGGTTTGCGTTATTTATAACTACCACTATGTAATTATACAGATGTTGCGTGAATCCGCTAATTAAGATTCGAAATTAAGAGTATTTATGTTTCACCTTCTTTCTCCCTTCAAAAGAAAAAGAGCTGTTGTCGGAAATGGCTCTATTTTTCAAATTAATGCCCAAAAATGCCGCCCTTTAGATGAGTGCCGCCCGGGGCGGACCGCCCCCTCCGCCCCCCCCAGCTACGCCACTGCCCGGGTGACACCATTAGGGGGTGACACCAAAGGATAAATTTTTACTGTGTTACATTTTATGTCAGAAAAAAGAGACACTTTTTTTTTTATATTTTTTTTTTTATAGAAAGAAATTAAGAAACAATAAAAATACATTAAGCGCCGAAACTTTTTATTGACATCATGGACAAATCACACTCCCTCTTTTCATTAGTTAACAAAAAAAAACAAAGTTTTCAGCCGCACCAGAGATTTTTTTCTGATGTAAAAGATATTTAAAAAAAAAAAAAACTGAGCTTTAAGTATTGATATCATGGACGGATCCCACTCCCTCTTCCCTCCATGTCAGAGGGGTGGGGGCGAAGAATACGATCTTTCTATTTTAAAAAATCAAAGGATGGGTTTTGTTGTTGTTATTTTTAGAGGAAAATTATGAATTCAATGTCTTTGAGTTAATTTTTTTTATTTATATTTTTAAAGGCGTACAAGCATAGGTATGCATGTATATGTACGGGTAGTCCTCCGGTTCGTAGTTGCCATCCTTACCAATGTTCCCTTCAAGCTGCACGGCCGCGCAGCTATCTGGCAGATTCCGCGCAGCAGTTTTGAGTTACCATGCCGCAAATTTCAATTGGGAAAAATTAGAATTGCTGCGCCTTTGCCAGAAAAGTTGGTAGCAATTTTATCTCTTATTCTACCTTGGACACAGTCGCAGCTTTTGTTAAATTCCAATTATGAAGACAAGTTTAAATGTCCAGAATGTATCTTCCATTTCTAACATAAAGCAAACAGACACTAACAGCATAATTCAACTCATTCGTCTAATACAAGGAAAATATCAAACACTCCCTATTTTTAAAAAATTGACATTGGTGACTAGCCTTGAAGCAGAACAAATACTTTAATATCACTCACCGACAACTAACAAAAATGACTTTGATGTCACTAACAAGCCGTGTGATATTTTAATCAAAACATGGGAGTTGTTTTTGGGGTGATAGTGTGTTGAAAGGAGGGCTTTGAAATGACAAGTCAGTTTGAGCTGGACACCTGGAGAAGAATTTTTTTTAGACACTTCGGAAATCAGATGGCTTTTACGGCCTTTTGCTTTACACGCATTGTTGCTCAAATTGTTGAGAAACATACAAGTACAGACTGAATACTGTGAAGAGCTGGTCCGTTTGTATAATGACCCATAGTCATGGTCAATAAATATTTTCTTGTAGTGTCATTCGTGAAGTAGTTGGATAATTTGCCAAATTAAGCAGGCTGTTACAAAGGAAAAAATCTAACTATTATGGAGGCATACCAGTTTGTATAATGAAGGATCAATAACCTAAGAGGCCATGAGCACCTTGGTGACAATTTTCATTGGTCTGTAGAGGTCGCTAAAATTTTTTCAGGCTGTAAGGGTGAAAACATAGTCCCATCCTCAAATTCATTGAATGTATGAGTTGGCACGTGGACTATCGTTTTCTTGAAATCGACTTGACGCTATGGCGTATATTGTTGTAAGTTTTAGTCGACACGTCAAATTTTAATTTCTGACAAGAAGAACTTGGTGCCCTAGTTTCTAGATAAAAAGCATTGTTTAAAAGCTATGAAGACATTTTGCAGAAACTTATGGATCAGTATCGCAATTTAAATTTATGATTAATGTTAGCGGAAAAAATTAAAATGTGGGTTGATGCAGACTTTCGACAAGGTGATTCGTCATTCAGTTGGCCATGACTTTGTCATTCAGCGACTTTGTCATTCTGTTGGATATTTGTGCCACATTTCTTGCGTCGAGCACTGGTTGCGAATGTGGATTTAGCCTAATGAATTCTATAAAAGTAAAAAATAGAAATAGGTTGGAAGAGTTACATTTAGACTTGCTTATGAGGATTAAATCTTGTCAGAATGATGGACATCGGATCAACCTTGACGAAGTCTATAAAATATGGATCTCACTGAAAGACAGACGGCAGATCGCCACAGAATAGATTAGCGGCTTATGGGTATGTTGGCATTTCGTTGATTTATGCATGATAAATACCGTTGAACAGATGAACAGAAATATACATGTACAATTCTTGTTTATTTTAATATAATCTAATATATTATTTTGATAAAGAAATGTGTCACTTAATGTATATCGGTCCAATTGATGCATGTATTTTTGTGAGATGTCAAAAATTTGAACACAAAAAATGGTACTCTGTTAAACTTTAAACATGTGTTGTTGTTGTTGTTTTTTAAATTTAGCACAACAACCGGCAAACCTTAGAGGGAACATTGATCCCCACTTAGCTGTTTATCTGTTATACAAACTTTTTTTTCATGTGGTAAAGAAATAAAAATACCTCCCTTGAAGGGAAGGAAAGTGCTGATTTACAGTGTTACAAGGTGACGAAAAATTAAAATTATGTATGTTCCCTTTATTTGCCACTGGAAGACAGGAGGAGTTCTAGGGATTTGGGGCCATGCATAAATGACGTCACGTGCCTAGGGGAAGGGTGTCCCTCATATGTGACGATGTGTGACAAGAGGGAGGGGTGTATTTAAAAACGTAACGTTGCAACAAAAACGTGCAATTGTAAATAAAGTTTGTATTGTATACTATTTATTTAATGACGTTTTCAATGGTTTCACGCGTATTATGATATTAGAGTGCAGAATTACACTAAATACATATTTAAATGACAAAATATAACTTGCCACTTGATAATTTTTTTTAGAAAATATGGCTTGGGGGGGGCGGATTCTAAGTTTTGTGATCGGGAAAAAGGGGGCTGTGGGTCTAAGTTCTAAGTTTTTGTTACAAAGTATGACGCGGGGGGGGGGGGAGGGGGGGAAATCGGCAACCTCGCGTGACGTCATTTTTGGACGTCCCCTTAAGTCGTGAAGGGGTGACACCATGAGTTTCCGCCCCGGGTGACACCAACCCTAGCGACGCCCCTGATCTGAGATATAAAAATATACTTTTTTCAGTGTCAAATTTTTACTTTTTCAAGTGGTTTTCTGACAAACATTGAACTTAAATAATTACAAGCGAAAAAAAAACGCCAGTCGAGAGCGCTTGCCACTCGACTACCTCGACCCCCATAAGTTAAAGTACTTTGATTTACTTTGGCTAAAAACGTTGGGTTGATGCTTATAATGTGTTTGTTATAAAAATTAAAGATGTATAATTTAGACGGCAAAAGAGATATCTGTAAGTGAGAGAATGAGTGAACTGCAAATGCAAAACCTCCTAAGCACCAGCCCCACGTTTTTAGTCATATTAAATCAAAATAGCCTACTTGAAGCCTATAAGTTTTAAACTATTTTCTTTTTTTTAGTCCACCTATAAAAACGTGGTTTTTGAAAATCTTTTTTACCTCTAAGTTTTTTTTTTTAATCATAGAAAAGTTCGTACATTTTAAATTTAAAACTTACAAGTTTAAGTACTTTGATATACTCAGTATCGTTTTCTGCGTAGCTGTTTCCTTTCCCTTTGTAATGTTGTTTATATCTTTTAATTAAAATTAATTGTTTCACGGTGATGTAGTCATCGATGTCTGGGGTGAACTCAGCCCGCCCAATGTTTTAATTTAAAACTTACCAGTTCAAGTACTTTTTTTAGTAACATTGAGATCTGTAGGAGCATCAGTACTTAATATGACTAAAAAAACGCGGGGCTGATGCTTATGAGGTTTTAAGTAAGCAGTTCACTCAGTCTCTCACTTATAGATCTTTACTTTTGTATAAATGATTAGCGATACTTGACCTCACCCAATGAGAAAATAATAAAAAGGAAGCAAAACAATTTGACTTTAAAAAAAGACTAGATTGACAAATTTTGTGACCAACTCTTGTGCTATATTGAATCTGTTTATTATGGTCCTTTGAATTATGTTTAATTAAAAATATGTACTGGACATCCTCTTACCATTATGAAGTGAAATGTTCATCCATAGTTATGACTGGCATCAATCTTTCACAATCATCGCATCCTGTAAAAGATAATTTCTGACAGATCATTTCGTTCTCATCTAGCTACTCAACATCCTCTGTATGTGCATTTTCTCTTCTAGCAATAACTGCCATGGGTTCTCTTTACTTTATAGAAGCGAGTCGATTCTCAAAGGTGTGCGTATTATCTTAGTTTATTCTTGAACAGAACAACAGTTTTGGTGTGCACATTCTCCTGAGCCCGAGCTCTATGTTGTTCTACATGTTTCTTTAACATTATTTTTGAGGCAAAATATAAGTGACATACTTTGCAAATTCGGTCAAGTAAGCGGGTTAGCAAAGATGGACAATAAAGATCATATGGTTGTACTTTGAAAACTCATGTTGATTTTGGCATAATCTCATCAAATTTGAGAGTTTGTGCCACAAACAAGGAAGTAAATTTACTAGAATCTGCAGCTGAACTTTCTGAAGCGCTTAAGTCCATCAGTTGTTTGGTTGATTGGGATTAGAGCAGGAAAGAATTTTGAAGGTCAAAATTTGAAATATGAGCTTCGTACTTGGTCGCAACATTTTATATTCTGATATTTCACAATTCGATGGATACATAGGCTGGTGCGAGAATGATTTTCAAACCATTCCCGATCCTTCCTTATCATTCGTGCTGCTTCCTATTCAGATTTATGAACAACACATTCAGGAGATAAGCAGTTCATGCTATTTTGACATAAATTAATTCAAATGTTTCACAATTTTAACATAATATTAATAATTTTAAAAATATTTATTATTAATTTTTTTAAATAGAAAAAAGATCATTTAAAATCAATTTGATTTTACTTTTTTTTTAATATAGTTTTTTTTAATGTGTGACATCACACATGACTGGACCCCCCTTCCCCCTGTCATACTTTATTACCCCCACTCCCATGGAGCGTGGCGTACTTTATGGACGGCCCCTTACTTGTTGCAATTAATATCTCAACTAATAAATCCATAATTTTTTTATATAGTAATGAAGTGTAGGCTTACTGTCTCAAGGAATAATATACTTCAGGTTTAGTACTTTTCAGGTGAAGTGAGAAGCGTAACTTGGTTTTCCGCACCATTGGTTAATTTATTTTTGGCGCCCTTGACTAATGGATATTAAAAAATTCCAAAGGTAGGAAAATACTAAATTTGAATAAATCGAAGGATTAGCACAAGGTGCCTTTGGGAACTGCCCCGATGCCAAGTCCTCGTTACGCCTCTGAGGGAAGTAGCTATGGGAGGGGAGGGGAACACAATTTGAAAGTCTCCCCTGGTCTCCACCACGAAGTAGTGACCGATATTGTTTTTTTTACATTAAATATTACACTACCACCATGTATGTGGGGCCCTCTAAGGCCCCCGGGACCCCAAAACCCTACAAATTCCTAGCTACGCCACTGTACTGACTTAGGAAAAAAATTAAGTACGCAATGCGTCGTAAGGCGAGGTTCAACTATAGTGATATATTGATGTAGTGCTGAGGAGTCACTAGGAATGGTGTCACCCAGTGCGGTAACTCATAGTGTCACCCAGTGCGGTAACTCATGGTGTCATCTAGTGCGGTAACTCATGGTGTCATCTAGTGCGGTAACTCATGGTGTCATCCAGTGCGGTAACTCATGGTGTCATCCAGTGCGGTAACTCATGGTGTCATCTAGTGCGGTAACTCATGGTGCCATCCAGTGCGGTAACTCACGGTGTCATCCAGTGCGGTAACTCATGGAGTCACCCAGTGCGGTAACTCATGGTGTCATCCAGTGCGGTAACTCATGGTGTCATCCAGTGCGGTAACTCATGGTGTCATCCAGTGCGGTAACTCATGGAGTCACCCCCTTACGACTGATCCCATAGACCTCCTCCACGTCTTTCAGTACCAAAATAACTGAAACTTAAACAGTTTTACACTTTGGTGTCACCCTTTGTAACCCTTTTTAATTGTGTCACCCTTTGTAATGGTGTCATGGGCTTACGCAAGGGAGGGGGCAAAGGGCATTTGCCCCCCCCCCTACATTTTAGAAAAATGTCATAAATTTGTTATTAAAAAACTGAACTAAATAACCTACAAGCTTATTACATTGAAGACACATAAGTGTACAATTATCAAACATAAAAAAGAATTATATCTTCACGTATAACTGATTACGTTGCTATAATTATTGTAAACAAATTTTCTGTCACATTTTCAGCAAAAGTACGCAAAGTTTTATATTTATGTGTCTATCTAGTTTCACAAAGCAAAGGAAAATTTCGACATAGTTCGCAAAAACACTATAATTTACTTAATTGTTCATACTGTGTTTCGTATAGCATTCACATTATTAGAATTATTCACGACTACGACAAGATTTAGTTTATGTGAACTGGAATGTACAAATGCTGCTTTTGGGCATTTTTTCTAATTATTGCTTGGACTCTTCCTTCTTTACCTGCATTTGTAGAACATTCCCCGTATCTTTGAACAACAAGCTTTGTCATATCTAATCCAGATTCTATTGAATTTGTAATGATGGTATTGGCTAAACTTTCAGCCGTTCTATTTACAATTGGAAAATATCCCATGAATTCTTCCGTGACCATCATTTTCACATTTTGTCCTTTTACAAATCTAACACCAAGTGACATCTACTCAATGCCTGAAATGTAATTTGTCTCATTGGCAATGTCTTCACGCAGAGAGACCTACAATTTTCGATTTTAGTGTTTTGTGTCGTTGCCGAGATATACTTGGCACTACAAGAACCATTTGATAAATAATTACCAAAAACTTCATCTCCAGATTCAACACGAAACTCTAACAGGTCATAAAAATTACCAGCATTGGATTCTTTTTCCACGAAGTGCTAAATCATGCATGCCGCAAAATAGTAATGTAGAAGTGATGGGACCCAGTTTGTTGCGATTTTCTTGAATTTGTCTTCTAAATGATGAGCGGCTCAACTGTTTATCTATAGAAACTGCTTTGGCTTTCAATAATGCAACAAAATTGCTTGCATCTTCACGAGAGCCTTTATGTCACGTGCTTTGCCTGTGGTTAGGTGGATAGTAAGATATTTTAAATTTTTTGTGTGAATGGTTTCATGACCAAATGCCAACTGAACTCATTGAACTACTTTTTGCAGAAACAACACGCAATATCTTCAAAAGGTGCCTTTCAACATTTGAGAGTACAAAAGCCATGGTGAATATTTTGACAACCATACATATCTAAAAACTAAAAACTCTGTTTCCCTCACTGCTCTAAACTAATACATTTTATCAGGGGTCCAATAATCACGAATCAGCTGCAATTTCAACTCATTTGAAAGATCGTGTGTCATGAAATACCTTCTGTATAGCATTGTCAGTTAAATTAAAAAACGTTGTTGTTTTTTTTTGCTCCACCCCCCCCCCCTGGAAAAAATTTATAGCGATGCCCATGATTGGTGTTACCAATGCGGTTCCCATCCCCCTGGTGTATTTTATTTTATCTGTTACACATGCCCCTTCTATACAGAAGGAAATGCGTCCTATGATTATGTATAGTTTACGTCTAGTCCTCATTCTCATTAGAGGTTTAAATGTTGTTGAAGTGTTGGTGTTCCTGGTTTCTTCAGGCAATCCCTCCTACGCCCGAATTCCGGATATGTAGTGTAGTGATAAATTGATGTAATTATATAGTGATACGGCTATTATTAGAGTTCTCAACGAAAGGAGCAATAGTGATCAAAGTATTGATAGTAAGACCTCAAGAAATGGTAGATGATGTTTTTTCAAGTTTTTCGGTTTTATTCGATAAGTTAATTCGTCTCTTTCCGGTAGTCGAGTATAATTTTTGATCGAAAATAAACACCAACTTCCTTTTCCGCTATATACCTCTAGTGGTATAGTTTAGCTAATCAAGGTACGTCTTAAAATTGAATAACATCTAAAATAATACTCCATTTTAGTGATTGAAACATTTATCTCACACATTAAATTTTATATGGTGCTTACAGTGATGAATTTCACATCGTTTAAATTATAATTATAAGATCTAAATAGCATTTCGTCATATATCGATAACAGGTTTTTTTTTCTTCAAATTTAGTTTTGGGCCTCTAGATTGTGCTTATTTAGTTCACTGCTATTATACTCAATCACGGTAATTTCTTATTTTAGCGCAAATTATTTTTCGAGTGGTTTAAAACCTAAATATCAACTAAACTTACTGAGAAATATATTTTAATATTAAAATTTTATATTTTTCTTGCAATTAAACTACTGTTTGATAATTTATACGAAATAAAAAAAGTGTATATTTTATGCATCTTCTGTGATTTACAACGCCATTGTTGCATGCCAATTGAGAAATCTTCTTTCTTAAAAGTTATTATTTTTTGTGTTGCCCAGTTGGATATTTTTCTTTGTTTTGAATCGTCCTGCTGAGTTGCATTGGCGGCACTCGCATGGATAAATTCTCAGTGCATTTTTTTTTTCGAAGGGTGCACTCTACAACAATAATGAAATAGTAAATTTTTAAAAATAATTTTACAAAAACTTATGATTTTCAAAAGAGTAAATATTTTATTTTGAAAATTAAAGTTTATTGCTACATTCAGTTAATTATATTAACCAAATATTATTCATCCGAATAATTTATAAAATAAGCTGTTGTCCATAAATGACGTCACGAACTTAGGGTGAGTGGAAAGCAGTCACGTAATTGTTACTTGCGTGATGAGAGTTATGACTCTTAAACAGGATATCTTTGCTTCAACACAATTAAAAGTTCACTGAAGACTTGTGTCCTTGAAAAATTGCACCGAAATTGAAATTCCTTCAAATAAGAGGGGAACAAGTCAGCACTTGTGCCAAACTGTCTTTTCAATTTTCGTTTCGCCCTCATCCACAGATTTTCTATGTTTTGCGTGTGGATGGTTGGGTCGTTGGGGTCAACAAAGTTTCTCTCATGAACTACTGTTGAGTGAAGAAAGATACCGTTAGCCCATTGAGCTAAATTTCGGTACCCCGCCCATCCATCTGTGATTATACGAGTCCCTGGTAAAACATGCTCAACTATTATGTTTTCCAGGGTTGCTGCGGTTCTATTTGGCACTTCAACAAGAAAGCATTTGCCAGTTTCTCTCTCTATTCCCCCACTGACCCAGTGTCCTTCACGCCACGCGCCTCTGTGGTACTTGCGGTGAAAGTATTTAGACTCGTCCACTTCAACTATTGTGGGCTCTCCGTTAATGTCAAAGCCACCAATCATGGTGGCATTCTGGGTTAGGTGGTTATCTATGTCCTCTCTTAGAAAATTAAACCAGTCTGTGATGGTATTTTTATTTAGTATTTCGGCTTCATGCTTGCTCTGATCCTGCGGAAAGTCATTGGCAAAACAGTATATAAGAACAACTATCTTAGAGAGTGGTAGATGGCTACGGGTGAAATATGAGCCATCTCTTATACTTTTGCGTAATCCACAATTTGGACATCTCCACATTTTTTTGTCGACTCCTTGTGTGTACGCAGATAGCATGCAATTCACATTGCAGTTATTGCATAATTGTGAGTTTTTTAGAAGTGACCGTTTGGCTAGGAATTCCATTGTTTGTAACACATCAGTCGTAGCCGCGCAGAGGGTTCGCAGAACCCAACTCTCAGCACGTATGGCTGCATCATTAATAACTTCTGTGGGATCAACAATGTGCGTTCTTACTAAACGAGGTCTTCCTGCCATTTTAATCACTGTAAATTAATGTAGACCTTACAACAATTTAATAAGTTCCTATAGCCGATTGGTGATAGCAGCACACGAGGTTTAATTAAATTAACAGTAAACACAACACAGCTTTCCGCTATCAAGAAGACACAGTGACCATAGTAAAACTCGAATAGAACTGTCCTGTAAAAATATCCCCTTTGTTTTAGTGAGCCTTCAGACTCCGCCCCCCCCCCCAAATTCCATTGTCTGACCGAAGTAAGCTGTCAATCATCTGGACCACCCCTAGATTATAAACGGGGGTGGGGCCGGTTTGACCTAATCACGACGTCTGGTCATCCTTTATCTACCCCCCCCCC
>MUZC01000683.1:58876-95226 GCA_002072015.1 Radix auricularia | reverse complement strand
CCTTGTTTTCTTTTTTAAATTTTACTTTTTGTTTTGGGCGTGTGTAAAAAGTGTCGTAAGCGCGTACATAAAAATTCGTTATTGAAAACTAAATCTGTAAAACAATTTTTGTCCAAAAAAGGTCGGTTTCAGAATGAGGAATTACGGTAAATATTGTGAGCTATTTCAACGTCATGGATTCATTCAAAGAACCAAAATATTTTGGGTGATTTATTTTTTGTCTCATGTTCCAGGGAAATGTTGAACAGATGACACGCGTGAAGCCATTGAGCACGCATTTAAATAAATTGCAAGCAATACATTAGTTTTAGTGGGAATTCTATTTGAAGATGCGCATTTTGGTTTTTGATGTGACGTCACTTAGCTTTTAACACCCCCTCCCCATCGTCAAAAATTCTTGACACCCCTCCCCCTTAGGCGCGTGACGTCTTTTATGGACGGCCCCCACTAGTTTATGGCAAATATTTTGCTTGTGAGTGTCAACGCTGAAAATCCAATTCCAATGACTTTAAGGAGGCCGTCTCTAAATTACGTCACACAATATCGGCTGATTTTCCACCGTCCCCTCCTCGTGACACGTCGTCACAAAAAGTTGCCCCCCCCCTGAAATATTACGTTATAAAACTTTCCCTCCCCACACACCAATGAAAGCCGAATTTACTGAGCATGTTTCAAATCACGTTATTGTCCTTTAAGTAAGGCCAAGGCTGCACTTTTATATCGTGCGTAAGGTCACCTCGTCGGACTTTGATTTAAGTGTGGGAACCGATACACCTGTCCCCGCTAACGCCCGAGGCAAAACGCGTGAGGCCATTCAAAAAGTCATTAGATGAATTGTGAGCAATCAAGTGCAACTTTCATTTAAAGTTGAGCGTTTTGATGTGACGTCACCAGGATCGGTCATAATTCACTTCAAACCTATGCGGCCGCAAAAGGTCCCATACTTTCATAGGCTATCTTAGTTTTCTCTTATTATCCTTATTAATTCATTATCATTACCCAGATTGGGTCCGAGCAATTCACAGCCTTGCTGTCGAGGCGAGAATCCCTGACTGTGCGGGACTAAGGCGTGAGATGCGGGGAGGGGAGCGTAAGGTGTGGTCGGAAGAGGGATAGGGTAAAAGCAGAGGTCAGTGTAAGACAGTTAGCGTGGGCCCTTCGGTGCATAGTCTTCTTTGGCTAAGTTTGTTTGCAGAACTCTCGCACGGATGGGCTTCATGTTATAACGATAATAAAATATTATATCAAGATAATTAATAGTTGATTTTGTTCCTTGAGTAAGTGAATATGTAATTGTTCCTCAACAACCCCTAGACAACGACGCCACTCAAAAAACGATTCGTGACACTTGTAATAGGTCTACTCGGAAATTCTTTTGGGTAAATTACTTGACCGTCAGGTGACGCCACTGAATCAGATTAGTATTTTGCTTTCAACTAACTGGAAAGTTTAGTTTGGTCTGAGGCCGTGAAATTATCTGGCCAAATGTGGTAAAAACCATAAACAAACCACGATTTCTGCTAGAATTCTGATTTTAAAACCAGTTTTCAAGATAAAAACCCCTTTAAAGTCATCAAAACACATAAAAAACAAATATTTTATCATTAAATACTTCTTTTATTACTTAATGAATGTGTTTAAATTATTAAAAGTAAGAGGGTTTATTTTTTTGCTATACAAAAATAATTTGCACTAAAATAAGAAATTACCCTCAATCACAATTTAAAATAATTCGAATTTATATTTTATCGCCCTGTCTTCAAAACATTGCAGAACTTTTCTACTTGTGCCCCCCCTCCCCGTTTTCTAGTAGGCGCAGCACTAAAGTCAAAGTCCAAGCCTCAAATAAACTTAATAAAGTCTAATTAAAGTATTGACAATTATTGAGTATTGAATCGTCATAGTTTTATTGGGCCCCAATAAAACTAAAAACAATACTTTACAGTACAGTAGTACAATACTATTTCTACATTACTATTAAAATTATTATAGGCAACTCGATATTAATTATGACTATGAATCTATGAACTATTACACTATTACTACAATTGTTACAATTACAACGATTACTTATTACATTACTAGGTAGGCTACTTGGACAAAATTTTCAAATTAAAGTTAGGCCTATAGCTTTAAGACCTAGTTGGTTGGAAAGGGCTTGAAAAATGCAATTTATTGATACCAAAATTATAGTTTTATGTTATCTCTTAAGAAAGTTATGAATTTTTTAGTGAATTATTTTGGGATAACTCCGCTAATTGAGACATATAAGAAAATATAAAACAGACAAAAGTGAAAATTGGGCAGTAAGACTGAGACAGCTGTTTAAAATTCCAGTCAATTGAAGTTATTTCAGAAATGAATGAAGATAGCCATAACAAACCATATATTTCCGTATTCGTCATATCATTGCCAAAACAAGCGTCCTAAAATTAATTCTGAATTACGCAAGATTGGCTCATTAATATTCAAAATGGCCGTCAAATTTGCATATGTGATATTTTAAATTGAGCACAACTTAAAAATAATTATCCAAAATATTAAGTCAAGCACATCAAACTTTTCGTCTTGAAAAGGAGAAAAATAATTGACAAAAATTCTTGTTTAATACTGGTTCATGTAGTCGAGTGGCCCTTAAACATTACATTTTTTTATGTCTCTGGAAAACAAATTAGTATTTACAAATGCAAATAAACTATCTATTTATATTGCTTGTTAGTTAGTCTTCTATACCTTAAGTAACTTAAAATAGTGTATTAATATTGTTTAGCCGCTAGATTAGATCAAATTTGAAAATAATTGGCTGAGGTACATAGAAAAAAATGTCGGCCATCTTGAAAAACCATGTGGTGATTGATTTGATAAATTTTTTTTTAAATTTGGGGGAGGTTGGGGGGGGTGATGGGACATTATCAATTCTTGTAGATATTTGGATGCTGAAAACAATGGTTACCATTAAAATCGCGTGTGGTGGCGAATCTAAATGATATTTATATTATTTATGTAGTTTATTTACTGTAACTCAACTAATTACATTTTAATAATGAAATTCAGCACAAAAAAATTGGAGAACATAGTTAGTAATGTTCAGCATCCAATTATCTTTAAAATGATATATCCCACATCCAATTTCATCAAGAAATTACACAGAAAAGTGCAATTTTCTTTACACACATGCACATTGTTTACATTTTTAAGTGGACAAAAAGTTGAACAAGGGGCGGATAATTCAGCAAAGATTTTTCACAAAGTGAAAAATGATTTATCCAAGTACCTATGTTATTGTCATAATAGTCATATTGAATTGTCAATTGTCGCGTCAATCAATAACTTATTTTAATTATTTTAACCACAGTCACTATAATAGTAGACTATTATACTATTATTGTGGAATTGCTACCTTAAATTTAAATTCTTTAAAAAAAATGACTTCTCAATTACTAATTTACCAATTTCTTTTAACTTTTAAGGCTATTTGAAGTCTTTTCAATTTTATGATTATAAACACTGGCAATCAGTTTTTTATTATAAATTATAAAGGCTAATTAATAATAGTAATAGCCGTCATAGCATGTGCATGTCACTGTTATGGTCGTGGGACCCAATAATCTTCTGTATAGGATAGGAGTGTCTGCAACAAATGAGATAAGATAGTCAAGTGTCAAATGGACTCATAAAGTTTGTTAATTTATTTCATTTAAATTAAATGGGGTAGTACCTAAAAACTAAATGTTTTTTAATTTTATGCTGAGACTGAAGACAAAAGAATTCTGGTTGGCAACACAGCAAAGGCAAGGAGATTTTTTTTAAAAACTCAGTGATAACATGTTTTATTACAGATGGGAGTCTCTGTGAAAGACGTAAATGCTCATGAGTTCACAAGAGCTTTAGCTGATTTTTTGAAGAGGTAATCTATAGGCTAATCTACTTTACTTTAGTTTTTTTGGTGTAAAATCCAACCTATTTTCCTACTCTATTTATCTATTTATGACTTTACTCTGTTGTTTCACATTACATCAAAACCAGAGATGTGTTTTAATATTTATATATAGTAAATAGTGTTCTGTTATTTAAGGCAGTGCATATAAATTTTGATATTAACTCTTAATGTGCCATAAGGTTTTCGGAAAACTTCCGCCTCAGTACCATAAGAATTTCGCGAATTGCGATCAACCGGTTATGAAATTTTTTAAAATTGCGTAAAATCCATTTATATTATTATTGTCTTACTGATGTCATCTTTTAGAATAAGAATGGTTATTTTATGTATCCGAAAGACCGTTTTGAGTTTAAAACTATTTTTAACTGTAGTTTAGTACTATTATTTTAGTAATAAAGTATAGCAAAATCGCATCTTCGAAAAAAAAAAAAAAGTAAAAACTTCCCAAAAAACATCGCGAATCCAACGATAACACTAGCGAGTTAAACAGCCGCCATTGCCGGAAGTTGAAAAAATTGTTCATCTCGCACTGAATAGTTTTTATTTTCTGTAATTTCGTTTCTAAAGAGAGTTCTATCGAGTCGGGCATTACCGCTCTTTGGTACTAAACGGTAAACAGTGGATTACCGCGCTTTGGTACATTAAGAGTTAAATAATTAAATTTAAATGTCCCTGCATATATGAAAATTTGGTAATGTCATAGGATTCAGCTGCCAGTTCATTTTAAAATAAATAATGCTGAGATATACTATACAACTATTCTTGTTCATCTGTTATACCCTGCACATGAGGTGAGGCAATGATTGTTGAACCATTTACCAGTTCCTATATTTAAATGTTTTCAATGTATCTTTTTTTGTGTATGTTAGACCTTTAATATTGCTAATCTTACCTGTCTTAGAACTGGCAAGGTCAAGGTTCCAGAATGGGCTGATATTGTCAAGTTGGGACGCTTCAATGAGCTGAGTCCATATGATGAAGATTGGTTTTACATCAGGGCTGGTAAGTTTGACTTTCAAAATTTTATTCAACTATTCCTTTTGCAATTAAAGTTGTAAGGTCTTGAACGTTTAATGCCCCAAAGCGTGGTAACCCTCGGTTTGTCCGTAATGCCAAAGCGCTGTAATCCGCGCCTCGATAGAACTCTCTATAAAAACGAAATCACAGAAAACAAAATCTCTTCAGTGCGTCAAAGAAATTGTACTGGTCTTCCGATAATAGCAGCCATTTCACTTGCTGGTGTTGTCGGACAATTAGCAAAGTTTTTGGTGTTTTTGATTTTTAAAAATTTAAGATGTTATTTTTCTATACTATTATTATAAAAATAATTGTACTAAAATACGGGTAAAAATAGTATTTCGCACAAGACAGTCTTTTGGATACGTAAAATAGCCATTCTCATTCTAAAAGATGAAGTGAGTATGACAATAATATTATAAATAATATATACATTTTACGCACTTTTTTAAATTTCTTAACCGGTTGATTTCAGTACGGGAAATCCATATGGGATTGAGCAGAAGTTTAATGAAAAACCTTATGAGACTTTTAACGTTCATTCAATTTTGAGGACCAGTTAACCGTTCAAAAAAAAGACAGTCAGTCCATATTTTTCCTATGTTTAGTAACCAACAAGAGAATTTTCGAATTTTCGCCTCATGTCGTCTTAGATTTGACATAACGCCGGTGATGTACCAAATCTAGTGTTGCTGTCAAAACAACAAATTTATCACTGGTAAACAGTGATTTCATTGCCAGTGATATTTGAATCATTTAATACAAAGTCAACTATGCTGATTTCAAATATGTAAGTGCTTTTACTAGATTGGCTCTATTTTATGAGATAATAAAATTTTTTCAAATTTCAAAGAAATGTATTCAAAATTATATGTAATAGTGTTATGTATAATTGTAGAGTTAATTGTCTATGGTAATGCATTAGCAAATCGCTGTTTGCTCGACTTCCTTTTGTGTGTGTCGTTGGGGCAATTGCGCTGAAGGCTTCAACAGTAGTCAGCCATCATATTAGGTACTTTGACAGAAAATTTAAATGTTGTCCAATAGGCTCAAATTATATATCATTTTAAAGGGCTTGCCAAGACCTTTTCAAAACCACTTGAATTGTCTTTCTATCTTTTATAGAAGTGGAGTTATGAATTTTTTTGTCGATTTTTTTTGCCCCTTATATAACCTACATAATTAACTTTGAAAACTTGTGACCGGATTTTCACATTCTCTCACACTGAGACACATAACTTTTTTGTTTGCAAAGATAACTGCACCAAACTCTCAGGAAACATTCTTAATGCAATATACAACACAATTAGCAACAAAGGTTCCAGATAGCTGCACACCATTTTATTTTATAAATTTTTATATACCACAAGGGTACAAAAAATACTTCAAAAAAAATATTTAAAAAATAATTGTAAAGGCAATTTAAGAATCACCGTAACAAATATAATTATAATAATGCTTATATCAATCATTCCAATGGCAGCTTGAAAGAAAACCTGCAAAAAAAGAGTAAAATAATTATTAACAATTTTTTAAAACAAAAATCAAAGATTTTTACAATGAAAAATAAAGGCATATTTTTACAATATAAACACAAAACATAATATTAATTAACTATTATTTATTCTTTGCATTGATTCACATCTTAAATGAGAAAGAAGATGGAAAGCTAATGAAAATAAAAAAATAATAATTAATTCATAATTTACTCTGACATTTAGCCATACCTAACGTTTAAAAATAGGCCTTCAGTGCTGACTTATTGCGTCTACTCTATCTAAGCAACCCTCACTGTCTTCCTCTGGATGGTCTGAGTCCTTGTACACATCAGCTATCTCTAAAGTCTGTTGAATAATCTGTGGTATTTGTGGACGAATAATTTCATTATGTATTAATGAAGCAGGCCCGGCCTAAGTGCATTGGAGGTCCTAGGCAGAGTGAATTCGGTGGCCCTAAATAGCCTAAATGTAATAGAAAAATAAATATGAAAAGATTCTTCTGTGAGGCCCCCACTAATGATGAGACTAATCGGAGGTCCAAGGCGGCTGCCTAGTTTGCCTATGCCTAAAGCCAGCCTTGGCTAGAGAAATGTCAGAAGAGCTGAATGGCTCCATCATTTTCTTCCTTTGGACTGGTGTCCTTGCAGTTGCAGGCTGAAACTGAAAGAAAAAAAATACTTTTAGTTATATTTATAATTTAATATAATTTAAAAATATTTTTCCATTATAATTTTTATATTGATAACATTAACATTGTTCATTGCAATATAATTTAAGATATATAAGTTAAATACAATAAGTTGAGGTAAGTAACAAATTTTATTTTTATTTAATTAATGACATTATTANATTTTGATTTCATCGGTTTATTTTCATTCATCTTATATCATTATTGACTTATCTAAAGTATTATAGTAATTTCTACATTAATTTATTTTAAATGTCATTGTTTTAATTGTATATTTTCGGATTATCAAAGATTGCAAATATGCTTAAGTTATTGTTATTAGTAGTTTTTCTTATAACATCCCGCCGGTGAACAAGAAAAAAACGGCCATTTTGTTTTTATACGGTGCCAATGTTTCGGTGAAAATTGGATAGGTCTACACAGCTTATCAGCAAAGGCTTCAGTGATCAAATCAATGATTTTCATAACAGAATTAATATGTTAAATATGCGTGAATTAGTCAGAGTAACTTTTTGTAACTAAATACAACATAATTGAGAAAATAGTAGCTTACCGATAGTGAAAGAAGCACAGAAAAATATCCAGCGAACACCGTGTTGCTTGGAAAGTGAAAGCGACACCGGAAGACAATTAATTAACGTACTCGATAACAAAATTCATTTGTTTTTCGATTACAATGACGTAAAATGAGTATTTCGGGGGTCACCGGAGAGCAAATCAAAATATTCCGAAAAAGTTTTTCCGTAAATTTACGACATGCGCAGAGCGATGCGCGAACGAGTATCGAAGTGCCTAATCATATGTATGTCCCATCTTCCTTGATATCTTTCCTCCATCACCCTCATATCCTGATGGAACCTCTTGCCTTGTTCCTCACTAAAGTCTCCATGGTTAGCTGGAAATTTGTCTAAATGATTGTGCAGGTAGTGTACCTTGATGCTCATATTTGCTCCAATGTTTCTGAAGTTAGCGAGCATATTTTGCACAAGTCCTTCGTAATTCTCTGCTCTGTTTTTACCTAAGAAGTTCCTTACAACTGAAACAAAACTGTTCCATGAAGGTGATCCATGAAATTAGTGAAATTTTGATCGTTGATGAGTTTTCGAATATTAGGACCGTAAAAAATCCCAGCTTTCAGCTTCTCCATGCTCAATCCAGGGAATGATCTGCAAATATACTTGAAACAATTGCCAGATTTGTCCAAAGCCTTAACAAATTTCTTCATTAACTCTTAAAGCCCCAGCAGGTTTTCATTAAACTTCCGCCTCAGTCCCGTAAGGATTTTCCGTATTACGATCAACCGGTTATGAAATTTAAAAATTTGCGTAAATCCATTTATGATATTATTGTCATACTGACTTCATTTTTAAGGCTAAGAATGGTTATTTTACGCATCCAAAAGACCGTACTGATTTGAAAAAATATTTACCTGTAGTTTAGTATTATTATTTTAGTTATAAAGTAAAGCGAAAACGTATCTTCGAAGTTAAAACACTGTTAAAACTACCAAAAAACATTGCGAATCAAGCAATAACACTAGTGCGGGCAACGGCCGCCATTGCCGGAAGTCGAATACATCATTTTTCAAGCATTGAAGAGTTTTACTTTCCGAGATCTCATGTCTAACGAGAGTGGTATCTAGGGACGCTTTACGGATAGCAGGAAGAATGCATATGACGCTTTGCGACTTTGAGAGTTAATAGTAATTTTCTGTTTAAAAATGTATTAGTATATTAGTAGCATGATAAATAAAATTTAGGAGCTACCTTTGAAAAAGATGCTGAGTTGGAGTAGAAAAGGAAATATACGCAGTTACAGAAAAGGGGCAGAGAACTAGCACTTGGTTCAATAAGCATTTATCATTCATAAATAGCATAAAAAGGACTTAAGAAAAACATGGAAACTTGTAATGAACTTAACCCATTTGATGCATCATAATTTTTTAAGGGAACATAGTAAAATTTTGAGGCAAATTATCCATACGACCTGATGCTTTTTAGCTGAAAAGGTCTGTTCTGCTATTTATCAAAAACTATATTATGCTTCGTATCAAAATTTAGTTTATTGATAAAGGAATTTTTCTAGTTTCTACTATTTCAGGACAGGCATTGGTTGTTTTTTTAAAATATATTCTTGACATGTTAATATTTTGTTTGTGCTAAAAGGGGACATGTATATTATTTTTTAAATGAATTACTTTCCAGCTTCTGTTGCTCGCCATCTTTATATTCGTGCACCTTGTGGAGTAGGAGCTCTGAGAAAACTATATGGAGGTGAGAGCATAGTTTTAAAAAATTTCTGTTGAAGTGTTTATTTTCGGGTTGAGTTGTTGTCATACATTTTTTGTGATAACTTTTAAGGGTCTACCTGTTTGCATTTTGCTGATACAGATAATGCAGATATTATCAATATACATTTTTAAAAAGATTTTGCCCATAAGACTAGGGAAAAATATGTAAGATGAAAATAATGAAGTATTAATAAATTAGAGTAATAAACATTTGAAATATTTACTTAAATTTTAATTGATCAATTAAAATGTCTATCGATTAATCGTTAATTTTCGCAGGAATAGTCAAAACCATTCCTTTGATCTTTAGTTAAAAGAATGCAATGTATAATGAGAATTTCTAACATTTTAATTACACAAATCAATTCCTTTGTTTTTGCTGAAATGTATGTTGGTCTCTTATGTTTTCAATCATTTGTCACAGCGTTTTAATGACGAATGCACTCTTTTTTTTTTTTAAATTAAATACCTGTGACTTTTGATTCAGCTGGTATTTCGACTTAAATTGCTTTATAATGTACATACTTGTTCTGATGTGTATACTTTTCCAGAGTTTTAACAATGACGTTTCATTAAACGTGAATTAAATTATTTTAGGCAATCAGCGAAATGGAACAACACCTAGCCATCACTGCCTAGCTTCTGCAACTGTTGCCCGCAAAGTACTTCAGGTTTTGGAAGCCCTAAAGATGGTCGAAACTGATGCAAACGCTGGGTAATCCTTGGTTTTAAATTTCATTATCCTCAAACTGGTTCTGCATTGCTTATAACTTTTCCTTGAAAATATGTCCCTTAATAGAGAGTTTATTTACTTACAACAATTATCTCTTTAGTAGCTTTATTTCAGTTAACTCAAGTACATCGTTTATACTTGGATATAAGCCTACCTAATCGCATATAAGCAGACCCCCTAAAACTGCTTTGAAATTGTTAGTTTTTGCAACAACAAAAAAAACAACCTCACATAAGGTGACCATAGAATTGTCTAATTTTAGTCCCCATTTTTTGGTTCATTGAAATTTTTTACTGTGAAGATGTAAGATGCTGGTGCTACCTCACGCCAAGGTGATTTAAGGGGATTCCTCAGTTTGAGTGTGTTATTTCGTGTACCAAAGACCTAGCTACACCTTGGTTACGCTTTCCACTAGTGCACTCATAACCACACTGTCTTGTCTCTCATTTTATGCATTTGTGTATAGAGTATGTCTATACACAAATCAATATTAACTCTTAATGTGCCAAAGCGCGATAATCTGCGGTTTACTGTTTTTTACCAAAGCGCAATAATCCGCAACTCGATAGAACTCTCTATAGAAACGAAATTAAAGAAAAAAATATTAACTCTTTAGTGCGTGACAAATGATGTTTTTGACGCCCTGCAATGTTATCATTCGATTTGCAAAGTTTTTTTTTGAAGTTTTCCCTAATTTTTTTTTTTTTTTTTTTTTTTTTTGTTGAGATTTGAAGATGTTATTTTGCTATACTAAAGTAATAGTACTAAACTACAAGTAATAATAGTTTTAAACTCAAAACAGTCTTTCTGATACATAAAATAACCATTCTCATCCTCAAAGTTATTAGTATGACAATAAAATTAATGGATTTTATGCAATTTTTTAAATTTCATAACCGGGTGATTGCAATTCGGGAAATTCTTACGGCACTGAGTCGGAAGTTTTCCTAAAACCTTATAGCACATTAAGAGTTAATCTTTGATTACAATTCTAGAGAGAATTCCTGCATTATTAGAATTAAATTATGAATAATTGATATAGAAACGCACAGTGGGCCTAGGAGTCTGTTTGATTACAATTCATGCTATTATTATAGTATTAGTTAGGAAAAACATAGTTATTGGAAACATTTTCTGTTGTTTTTTTTTAATAAGTAATTTCCTAATTTTATGCCCTATCGAAAATGAATTCTCCGTGGTAATATTCATACTCTGTATAATTATCATCTATACATAAATTAAATTCTTCACTTACAACCAAAGAGTCAGATAGTGATGAAAAGGTCTGTCCTTGTGTCCATTTTGTTTTATGCGCATTTAAGCTGACCCTCCCCCTTCCTTTGTATTTTATAGTTCTAAATTTGGCTTATATGCCAGCATATTCAGTCATTGTAGTAATCGCTTGAGGGTGGTGTAACACATTTTTTAAAAAATGTTCTGTAGTTCCATTGAAGCGGCCTTTGCTTTCAATTGCATCTCTTGTTATCCTACTTTTAGTTGATTTTTTTTGTCCAATGCTTAAATAATTATGCTGTTGGTAAAAAAAAATGTTTCTACTTTAAAACAATTACTTAAAGGTTTCTATTTTTGCAACCTGAATCCACAAATTATTTTCTTATGATTTAACAGAGATCCTTTCTTTTTTTTAGGGGCAGACGTCTTACTGCTCAGGGTCGTCGTGATTTGGACAGAATTGCTAGCCAGATTAAAGGGGGTGGCAAGAAAGCTCAGAAATAAAATGTTATAATTTACGATGAATACATGTTGCTTTTTTTAATCTTACTTGTGGGTTGTGCATTTGATTATTGTTTTGTATTTGTTTGAACCTTACTGTTTGACTATAGAGTCATTGTTTGCATGTAAGGATTTACATGCAAAGTTTTAAAGACAGCTTTTAGCTTTTGGATAGTCTAGATATCAAGTTGTTTTTTAACAGGATATATATATGCAGATGAAATTGTTGAATTATTACTCATTTATGGACTGACATGAGTTAGTTTCTCTTATCTCCCCTCAAATTAATTTTCTTCTTTTAAACTAGGGGTATGGTAACATGTATTTATTTAATCTAAATTAAAAGTTTTAACGATTGGCTTATCACAAACATAAGTGATTCCTTGCCAAGACAATTTTGTGTATACCAGTTAAACTCAGTTCTAATTAATCGTTATTGTCCTATTTTAAACTCATTCCAAAAGAAAAACAATGCAATTTCCAGTGATCATGCTTTAAAACCAGTATTGCTAGTATTAGTATTCAAATAACTACCGGGTATTCATAAAAACACTGTCACTAATAGAAATAGGTGGCTGACTTTTTTAGTGCCAGAACAACGGTTGGCGAAAAGGGGTAAATTACTCCTTTTGGGGTAAAGATGGTAATGGAAACTCTTTGCAAATGTTGTGAAAGACAAAGTTTCTGAGAATAAACTCGAGTAAGTTGTTTGTTACTCAGCTTGATGATATCACTGATGTCGGTAGTAATGCGCAGCTTACGTTATCAATACAAAAAGGTTTACAAATATTTGAAGAGGAAATAAGTGTTCCACTGGAATTGATGTATTCAGATTCAATAAAGTTATTGATTGTATTTGTATAAACATCTGGAGGTGGTCATGCACGATATCCATATTATACTTTCATTTAAGGACATGCACTGCAAGCGTGATCGTCTGTGATTTAAGTAAAGATGTTGAACGGACAGACTTACTTTATCACAACAAGGCACTGTGGCTTTAATGCGTCAGTGTTCCGAACAGAGTGTTTTGTTCTGAAAGCGGCACTTCAAAATTTCTTACTGGTCAAAAGCATGCCCTGGTAGAGAAGTTTACGAAATGTTATCACATGTTGAACACTTGAATCTGATATTTTTGAGCTTGTGATTGTGAATAAATAGGTTAAATATAGACAAGCTGAGAACATTGGCGTCGCTAATAATTTATACAGGGGGGGGGGGACAAATGTTTTTCTTAATTTCCAAAATTACGTCACGCGCCTATGGGGAGGGGGGCCCCCAACTTTGTGACGAGGGGATGGGAGTTTAAGAATTGTCACGTCAAAACAGCTACTATAAACCAAAAATCCACTTTAATATTCGATTTCTTACTAGAATCTATCTATTCTATTACTTTTTGCACGGATTTAAATTACCGCGTGTTACGATATTAGAGTGCAACCCTACACTAAATACATACTAAAATAGAGTGTTTTGAAACATGCTCATTTTCAAATAGACAACACCACCTTAGAAGTCTTAGAAATTAATAAGACTCACAAAATAGAGCTGTAATATAGTAAAGTAAATAGCTATAATATAAATAAGAGCATTTAATAAATCAAAAGTTCTCATAAGAAAATTAAATTTTGATGTCAAATAATCAAATAATATACTTGTACAAACTTCAGGATTGCCAAAGATGGATAGAAAAGTATTTACAAGCTTTAAAAAAACAACGAAAAGTAGTGCAATCGCGGGATTCCCAAAATGCCGTTATTAGAAGATTTTGAGGCGTCTGCAGCATCTAACTCATCATTGGCACTGAGGACATCGGGATTCAACAGCTAGACACAGCTAAGGCTACTGTTTCTAATTTGATTGTCACTGACACTTATTCATTTTCTGAATTGGATTTGACAGAGGCACTTCTTAAATTTCAATCGAATGACGTATTGAAGTTGCAAAGAAATTTTATCGCACAAATTTTTTATGTCAAATGTTGCAAAGTCTTTCAACATTACAAGTAGTAGGCCGTCAATATTTTGTTATTTTATTTTTGTAACAGTGTACATTAGTGAACAAGGATTTTCAGAATTTTTCCGCTTTAGTGAACATAAAAACAATGTTTCGAGATCGATTGGACCCCGAAAACAGCAACCAATTTGCGCTAACATCAAAAGGCCCCAATTTGGATACAATTTAAAAAAAAGAAACAACATATCTAAAATGACTGAACTGTAAATAGATTTTAAGAGGAAACATCTGTATTTCATAATAAAAATTGATTTATTTAATGATATTACAATTTCAGTTTGTGTTTAAAGTAAATTTGTGCTTATTCCACTATATCCCATTATGTCTGATTCTTCCTTATATTTAGGATGGTCCGGGCCTTTAAGCAATTAAGAGATTTAATACTTATACTTGACCTTAATCTTTTATTATTGTATCAAATCAATTCATTCTGAATTAATTATTTGGATTATGTGTCGTTTTAAACTAACATCTACGCACAATGCCGTTTCAGGTTCATTTTTAGACGCTAGTCAGGTTTCTAAGTCTCACAAGATTCATATCGGTTTGGTCAATTTAAAATTTTATATTTTGGGGTAACCGACAAAAAAAATTCGCCGACCCCTGCTCTAGAATGTCTCTCGGGCTTCGGGCATATATATTATGTAATAATAATGTACACTATAAGTACAATTTAGAATCAAAGTTTTTTTTGTGTGTGCTTATTAATTAATAATAATATATAATGCCTGTTATAGTACTTTAATGATACAACATAATAATGTCAGACCTACTAATACCTGTTCAAATAACATGTTTTGCTGAAAGTCAGAGTGCAGTGCAGTGTCACCAATATTTGTTGAATAAGTAAAATAAAAATAATTTACCTTATTAATTTAAAAAAAAAAAAAACAGGATAAAAAAGAGGAAGGAAGTTAGTTAAAACCACTAGACTCTACTGGTTTTTTTTTTTTTTTAAAATAATTGTTGCCTGATGCAACACGAACATGTTTCTTAAATTTACAATATTATCCGTAGATCTAGTTTCGAAAAAGCCCAGACATGATTATGAATAATTAAACAACTCGTACAAACAAAGTATTTGACTATAAAACCCTTATAATATATATGAGACAGAACTAAATGTATTGATTATATTTAAAATAAATATGCACCGCGTGATAAACATTTACAGACTGAATGTGACAACTCCCCTTCCAGTAGGACGAGGTGGGATGTGGTCACCGATGGTTTGAGAGTTTGACTGAACTCCAACAAAAACGTGGAGCTAACAACAACAGGGAAGGGGTAGATGCTAATTTGTTATTTTTATCAAATTGTAGGGTTCAAACTAGTGTTTCATAATCTTGTATAAAAATGGGGGGGGGGGGGGTAAAAATTGATATTTTTGCATTATATAATATGTGAACGGCCACAAAGCGAATTCATTATAATAATATTCCCGTTAGTTTTCGTTAGAGTTAGAGTGAATTTCCGATAGGAATCTTATTCTGTGTTCCCCTTAGATGTCGTTACCGAGGGACCCTGTATCTTCATGGCACCCCCACCTCCCGTTGGATCATATTCGCAGTTAAATAACCTTTCCTTGTTGGGTACATTTTCTAATTGAGTCATTAATTTTATATCCACTTCCGCAGTGAGATTATGTATTATTATCTTAATTTGCTTTTGTTAAAATGTATTAATACATGTAAAAATATATGCTTACAAAAAATTACTGAAGATTTTATTTATTTGAACTTTTTCAAGTGACTCACTCAGCTAAGTTGTTTTTGTTTTTTTTCGTTTTGTTTTTTTGTTTGTTTGTTTCAAAATAAAAAAATAACCGATATCAAATCAATTTCATTGAAACCACGAAAGCCCTCTCATTTTTACATCTTTAAGTTGTGCCTTGAAATAATTTGAATGGGGCCTTATAAAAATCCAACAATTAAATAATATATTAAGTGAAAAGTATTTGTGAAATTCCGGAAATTTTGCCTTTTAAATAATGAAAAAAAAAAAAACAACGGAAAATTATAGATCAGCTCAAAATGGATTTATATTAGTTATTGCCCTTTCAGGTTTTTTGTATTAATTAATGAAGCTCAGTGGTTCTCAATCTTTTGAGATTCACGGACCATCTGAAGAAAGTGTGTCATAGCCGCGGACCAATACTGAAAATTTCGCTACTGCCATGCTGGAAATGTATATCTATTTTTAAAAAATCCCGTAAAAACACATTTTTGACTATAAATCCTTCATATACGAGACATAACTATAAGGATGAGTCCAATTTTTTATTTACGTTAAATATTACGCCACCGTCACGTATGCAGGGCCCCCAAAGAGCCAAACCAACCGGACCCCAAATCCCTAGCTCCGCCACAGCAATAGTGTTTGTTATTAGTTACAGAGCCCTCCACATGGTTAGTAGTTAATTTTGAAATATTATTTATGTTATATTATTTACACAACTTATATTTATAAAATGACTTATTATTTTTTAATTTTAAAAAGATATACTCTATACTTCATATGATCCACACAAAAATCAAATTATGAGCCCCCGGCACACAAAAGCCGATAAGTATTCTAAATAAGAACTCGTGTGTCATATTTTGTCAAGATCCCTGCCCATCAGTCAATTTGAAAACGTGCATGGATCAAACCAAAGGCCATCGGAGCTGAGCGACATTTTCGATTTCCGCTGATTAAGACACCGGGAAGTAGGTCAAAAGTGACATACATGCAAGATGTAGGTCATTCAAATCTAAGTACTGGACACTTGTGATGAATCGAAAATGGAAAGTTTATTGCCAATATCTTCTTATAATAGACGCACCCTCTATGCAGAAGGTTATAGCGTTATACGCTTATCTCTGGTTTATATCTAGTGTTGGATTTTATTAGAGTTGCTGTGTTGATAATATAAACAAATTGAACTGGATTATATACACAAAAGGATGTTTTCAAAAGTGAGATGCCTGGTTAGTGAAGGTCACACGGGGATGTGCTTCCGACTAAAATAATTGTCATCGAATTTTGGAACTTGTGCGACAAGATATTCTGGGATTGAGCCTCAATTCAGTGGCGTCACTAGGATGGGTGCGGGCCGCCCCGGGTGAACCCATCACAAGGGGTGACACCATAATGTAAAATTCTATGGGGTAATTTGTAAGGGGTGACACCACGAGCTACCACCCCGGGTGATACCATGAGCTACCGCCCCGGGTGAAACCAACCCTAGATGGGTTTTATATCTGTTACTAAAAGATCATCATCCACCTTTTTTATCTGTGGGGGCCGTCTATAAACGACGTCACTTAAAGATGGCCGATTTTTAACCCCCTCCCCGTCATACTTCGTCAGAAAAACTTAGACCCCCCCCCCCACTTAAAAGTCGTATTTTCTATTTGAAAATGAGTATGTTTCAATCACTTTACTGTTATTTTTTGTAGATCTATGTAATTAGTGTAAGGCTGCACTCTAATATTGTAGTACGGAGTACGCGTGAAAACATGTAAAACATTTGAAAGTAAATTGTAAGAAATCTAATGTTTAAGTGGAACTTTTATTTAAAGTAACATGTTTTGACGTCACCTCACAATTCTTAAACCCCCCCCCCCCCCTCGTCACAAATGTGTGGACTCCCCTCCTACTTTCCTACGTAGGTTCGTGACTTCATTTATGGACGGCCCGTTTCTTTCTTTTCACCTCGGCACAAATCTTCAGAATTTAAAAATGAATTTGGCTTGCTTGGTGCTCTATAATTTATATGATCCAAAGCATAGAAGTGACATGGAATTATTTTTAAAAAAAAATAATTACAAAACAAAACTTGGCGCTAAGATCTTTAGGTAAATAATGAAACTTCAAACATATTTTGTGTCTGATTTAAAATTGAATGACAAAGTGACCACCTGCGTCACAAACCGGGATTGTTGTAAGTAAGGGATGGGCAAATATTCTTACAAATTACGATGGTGCCGTCCATATAAGACGTCACACAACTAAAAAGGGGGGGGGGGCGAGGGAGGTGGGTCACACATTTGTGACGATGTGGGGACGAGGGGGAGGGGTGTTAAATGTAACGCCACATAAAAATATATTTTTTTTTACAACTACTAAAATGACGTTTTACATGGCTTCACGCGAGTTAGGATATTAGAGTGCAGCCTTTTACTAAATACATACTTAAATGGCAATAAAGTTATTTGAAACATGCTCATTTTCATGTAGAAGATAACACTTTTAGGGGTGGGTCGAAGCTTAATGACGTCATATTAGAGGGGTGTAAAGGTTGTGCGACGAGGGGAGGGTAAAAATCGGCCTAAATTGCGTGACGTCATTTATGAACTGTCCTTATGAAATTGTTAACGTATCCATTCATGTAAAAATAGAATTGTCAATCATGGAGGAGATAACAGACACGAAAATTACCGTTCGGGGGATACCACGATAAAAGTAAATTAACAAAGATCCCTGATCCAACTTTATTTAGAAAACAGGGAATCTACAGGGGCGCCTTTGCGATCCAGAAAGAATAGAGCCCCAAGTTGATGCATAGGCCTGATCTTATAGTTATATATAGAAAATATGAGGTTATCCTTCTCTTCTTCGTAGTTCGCAGATTCACAACTTTTAAAATTTAGTTTAGAAGTAGTATTTCTTAATCTCTGAACATGGAAACAAGTTCGGTGAAAAAGTGCTTTGAAAAACGGGCTGCGATTGGTACAGTGGAAGGACAGACGAAACTACAATATGTTAATTGACCCTCGCAATGTGAGGCTTTGGTCTCCTTTCAACGGATCGAGAGTTAAGCCACCTAATTCTCTGGTACAGACTGATGAAAGGTCCTCAATTAAATTTACAGCTAAAATTAAATGAATGATTATGAGTGATATCTCCTTCATGGCCACTTCCACTGTGAAGCCTATCTTAAAAAAAAAAACACGCGGGAGCGAAACCAAATTCAACGCAGCATCGTAGACAGAGGCGGGTCTTGTCGAGGCCACCGTCTGCATAAATAAATAAACGGAGTTGTATTACTACGCCACTCGTGTTTCTACGTGTATCTGTTTGTTTAGCTGTTTTGTGTTATCTTGATATTATTTTTTTTATTATAAACTCATCAAATAGTGTTTTAAATGTGTTAAAAATGTTAATCGTGTATAACAGATTATTCTTAACAATTTTGTACAAAACTATTTAAGTGGCGCATTGCTACTATTCTGTTTACGCGCGGAAGTAGGAAATACTGTGAAGCAGCGCCGAGGGGAGAAAGTGGGTCATTATAGACTTCTCTCCAGTCTTATTCTCAGCATATAATTTACACTCTGTGCCTGCTACTATCATACCAGAACTGTTAGTGTTTTCAACAGCAGCTAATATTGTCGACATGGATTTTGCATACGTATTTGTTCTGATAGCGATTCTTCCGATCTGTCGAGGTGAGTAGATATCTATTTATTATCTTTTAATACTAATAGTCTCCTACGTATGTTAATGATAATAATAATATTAATAATATATATATAGTATAGTATAGTGTCAATAGTGTATTTTTAAAAAAATGCCAGTTCAATATTCAATGTGTCGTGAACGGTCACAATTTCACAGTTCAATCATCAATCGCTTACTAATACCCAAATATATAATTATTGATTTTTAAAACTGCGCCGTCTTCGTGGTTTATGATTATTACTATTATTACTGTCTGTTACATAAAATATCACATAATAATAATAATTATTAATCATTTCATAGTATAGTATAGTATAGTCATGAGTCATAGTATAGGCATAGGCATAGGCCTCATATTCATATTCATATTGATTATTGATAATAATAACAGCATAAATCATTTAAATTTTAAATTAATATGCCCATTGCCATTACAAGTTCAAAGTAACAGTATCATTAACTGAAACTGAAGACTGAAGTCGAACTCATTACTGATCATTACTCCTGTTTCTTAACGTCAACGTTTTATTAAAAGACTGATTCCACTGATTGAGATTGGCTCCCGGGCCCGGGAGTTATTGATTGAGTTTTGAGTTATTTTTTGGTAGGTCTAACAGTGCCACTACAATTACATGTCTCAAAAATATTTAATAATTAGTTTTATAATTTAAAAAGTAACTGGGCTGGGTAGTTAATAATTAATTTAATTTTAATTTATAGTATAAATATAGCCTATGCCTATCGACATTGAACCATTTAAAATTTGTTAAGTAAAAAGTAACTGACAGTAAATTCCCACGACTCAATCATACTCAAACTCAATGAAATTAGTGACAGTTACAATTAAAAGATAAACTGAAGCTCTAACTCTAGCCTCAGACTAAGTCTAACTGTGTCTCTCTGTAGACTTGGCTATTACCATTTCCCCACCCATGAGTCCCATGCCATAGTCAGTAACATAGTATAGCCATTGCCATTATTAAGAGTTAACATTGGATAGCTCTAGACTCTAGAGACTCTAGAATTATGATTGTACAACTGTAATATGGGTAAATTGGATAGAAAGCACTAAAATTAAATTTAAGACAATGTATGACTGTTACTGTTAGAAATTCCTTCATCCTAATAAGTGTCACTCTACTCTACTTCTACCAACTTTTTTTTAGTTATACTACTTATACCTTCTTGAAATTAAAATTCTGTTGATAATAATACTCCCATCATCTGATGTCAATAGTGATTTACAATTTACAGCCATTTATTTGCTGCTTGGGATACAAATTATAGTTTTTCCATGGTTGCTTTGACTTAGCCTCAGAAACTGGAGAATAGGGAATGATGTAATTCTAATAATAATAAATTCAGCCACAGCTATCCCTGGGACTTTCATGAAATTTAAATTTGTAAGAAACACCTCAGTAAGATACATCACCATCTTCCTTTGGGAATTTCGAGAAATACATTTAAATGGTTATTAACCGGAGAGTGAAGAGCTTGCCACATTATCTCTTGTTTCCTACTTGAAGCACTGCAGTACATCTGACTTTTAGTCGGTGACACAGGAAAAATACAATTACATGGGGTTTTTGGTTTGGGATACAAACAACCAGACATAAGTGGGCAGATGCTGTGATATGCGATAATATATTATAATGGAAACTGGAAACTTATATCTAAATAAAAATCAGTGTTAAGAAACTAAAATTTGAAATGAACTTTTGAGAAGTTTCACTCTCTGTTTTATTTTTTATACTAATGACATTGAAATGAATAGAAATTTTTATCTTTGAAACAATTATCTGAATGGCAAAAGTCTACCACAAACACAAAGGATTTTGTGATATTTTATATAGTTTAATATGTCTTATTTTACATTGACATTGTTAAACATTATTTCTAGCTATTCCACCTTACATGACTAGTTATTTGTACATGTTTTGACTTCATATGTATCATACATAATTTATTAAAAGTTGGAGATGTGATTAAATTAAATTAACATAAAAAATTCTTACAATATTATAACACATTTATTGCAATTCTGGAACAGACATTTTTAAAACAATTTTTAGTTAAAACCAAAGGCTACGACTAAGGGGAACATACGCTTAAACAAGTGGCATTTCATTTATAAACTATATTTACGCGATACATGGATGGACATTTGACAGCATACATAAATGGACATTTGTTACAGCATACATGAATGGACATTTGTTACAGCATACATGAGTTGACATTTGACAGCATACATAAATGGACATTTGTCACAGCATACAAAATAAATTAACCTTCATTTCTTACAGAACATGTATTTGTAACAAGTTACAACCTGCAGTAGTATATTTTTTTACAAAGGACAATTCCTGATGTAATTAAAATAATTTTCTTCTACTGGTCCACGTCACTGGAGATATTTTTTATTTCATTTTATAGAATCTTATATTAACATAGAACATGATTTTTAAAATTTTAATATTTTTAAAACAATATTTGACAACCTATAACTCCTGTACAGAACGCAATACATCTATTTATTTTAAACATCTGTTCACACGTCCAAATTAAACTTGGTCTTGTCAAACTTTCAACGTCTTTATATATGGCTAAAAACAAATTATGAGTTCACCAAATAAAATAGTGCGCGACGCAAGTTTCCATGCACACGCAAGTTTCCATGCACGTTTTTAAAAAATCAAATTTTGATCCAAAATTTTACGTGTGAACAGGTCTTTACTCACTATTTCTCCTACAGACATTGTTGACTTAACATTTTTTTTTTTGGTGTGCTTTTTTCAGTGCTTTTTTCAGTAGGAACTCATGGGAACTGAGTTCCCATACCTTTTTATGACCAGATTCGTGTATATTTATATTATAGACTATTATAGTATTTTCTGACAAGTTAAAAAACAGATGTGAAATGGTTCCCAAACATTTTTCGCTAGAAAAAAAGCACTGGTTAAAAAAAACAAAACATTTTTAGTGGTTGCCGCTTAATGTGCTGCAGTTTTACAATACAATCAACTAATTTAAAAATCTTGGAGAACTATTATTGACTTTCCCTTTTTGTTCACGTCGTTTGTCTCCCCCACCCCCTAATTGTCCATCCTTGTGGAACTTTTCCGGCTTTATTGAGGCTTTGTGTATTGCTGTTGAAGGATTTTGTTGCATTTTTATTTTAAAAAATTTGTGCATGATCAAAGTAATGCAATATTTTATGAGTTTTCATTCAAGGGCATACCGCTGTGTAAGATTCTATCAATCTTCACCCTTTGATGTGAGTGGGGGTGGTCAATAAGGGCTGCGCGTGGGTTCGGACCATGCCGGTTGGTGGTGGTCGTGTGGGTGAGTCACATCAGCGACAGCACATGTGCTCGTGAATGCATGTCCATTAACCCTCTCCGTCCACCTCTACCCCCCATTTCCACTGGGTTCCCAGAGACGATCGCCGCGTCAATACTCATAACTCCATTTTATGCCGTAAACGCGCCGTGCCATTTTCTCTCTCTTCTCCTTGCAACTGAGATCATCGTGTGACGGCGATGCCAACTAATCACCCGAGCGTTCGACGAGTGCCGTACAACTGAAAGAGGAAATGAGGGCTGGAGACAGAGCCGCCGCTTTCATTCAAGCGGCAAGGAATCCAATCCATACAGCATTCTAGCCTTTTATCATACAAGGCCCTATTGTCTCCGTCCCCTTACTTTAACAGTATCCCCCAACCCGGCATATTTAACGTAAACTTTATATTGTAAATAATTACAAACTCATTATATTCTTTATTATTAAGTGAATATGATTTGTGATATTGTTGTGATACTGATAATATTTTAACAGAAACGCGCATGTTACTGAAAGTTGTAATTTTCTTAAACTTTCCACAAGTTGTATTTGTGTTTTCAATCCCGTCGTCCCATACCTTATTTTTACTAATTTTTTGTTTGTTGCATTTCCGATTCAGTTTTCAATTTACTTCTCCGTCTGCTACAATGTTACCAAAGCCACCAAGCCGGTTATTGTCGCACATCATTCCAGTCCTGTGAGATCGATTTGCCTTAACGTGAGCTGCACATGGTATCATGCGTCACGGTTCTTCAATAAAAAAATTATTAGTCGCTCCAATCCACCACGTTGTTGTAGTTGATGAGCCCCACCACCCAATGTCAGCAGACAGCCCCCCTTCCCCCCAATCTACCCCCCTCACAGTAGCCGTCTGTTGTATCCATGGCACAGGGCCAGCGTTTCGTGTTATTGGAAATGGCAGCGGAGATGTGGCGCGCTCACCACCCAGTCCCCGCCACATCAACTACCACAAAGCCACGCTGAATATTATTATTTGTGTAGTTAATTTCTGCCACTGGGTCGTTAAGCTGCTAGCAATTAAAACGAATCGATTGGCGTCCCTTCACTCTTGTCCTCCCTTCACTCTTGTCATCCGGCACCTCGGTTCCATCGTCACTATTCTACCCCTGCTACTTTTTATGACTTGTCCTCCCTCCCGCCTCGAGTCAGATGTCTCAATTATTTGTTTAATACAGGTTTCTGACTTTTCTTAAAGGATATTATGAAAATATTAGTCTTTCTTCCACATTTCAGTGCCTTATACTATAATTAATAATCTGTTGTCATTTCAGTGCCATGGATGCTTATAATCAATGATCAGTTGTCATTTCAGTGCCACGGATGCTTATAATCAATGATCAGTTGTCATTTCAGTGCCATGGATGCTTATAATCAATAATCAATTGTCATTTCAGTGCCATGGATGCTTATAATCAATTGTCATAACTCCCCAAGATAAACGTATACATCGTGTCTATTTCAGCAGTCGCCTAACATTAAACAACACGAGCTCATCGACATCAGAGGTCAATCACATTGACAAAAATCACCCGTATGTTCTTATATCTGTGATATGAAGTCTGAAGCTTATAAATATGGTTATAATTATAATTTTATAATGTACTAGATCCTAGGTCTTATTATTCGAGTCTTTTCTCTTTATCTTTGTATTGGTGGGGAAAAGAATTAAGATACGTTTTTGGGGGGAAAAAGAGCAAAGTCCTTGTCCTAAGCGCAGGAAGCCAACAAGTTTGTCTTAGTTATTAGGCCTAAGCATTTTGCCAGTTTACCGTGTACTACTTACGTAGACTTAGTTCTTATATTTTTCCATGCCCTTGTCTCAATCTGTCGAGTGGGAATTCCCTGAAATGTTATTTTTAGAACGTTCCAGTAATTGGGGAAGGATAAGAAAGTGCTGTCACATCTGTTGACCATTAAAAAAACTTGTTCCATTCTCGCATCTTACGCCTTACCGTCTGGTCGATAACATTCCTATTTCCAATAGGCCAACACCGGGGCATTGAGCCATCAAACTTTTCAATCACTGTTGTCTGAACATCTGCCATAACGAGTTTTGTCTTCAAAAGTCACGTGTCTCCTTTCATTGAGAATTGATTTTGAGGACTCACAACAGAAGTCAATTTTTGTTATCGTGCAAAGATATTTGTGCCAGTGCACATCTGTAACGTTTTATTGCTTGAAATCTACTAACAGCCATTACAATTTTTATTTCATGTCCCTGTAAAGAAAACTAAAAAAAAAAAAAAAAAAATTCCCGCGAACTCTTGTGCAAGAGTCTGCAGACATAAGACATCCACGTCTGCCACTCACACGCCGATTTTTTTTTTATCTTGGGCCAAATCTTTCGCGTGTATCATTCACGAGAGCCTCGCTTCACCCCCGCTCTGACCTCCTGAGTCTAATGTAAATCTCTCGCTCGTGGTATTTACGCGTTACAACAGGGTGTCTGTGGTATAGTAACAATAGTTACCGTGATCCACTTCTATTCGTTGAAGTAAAATAAGGGCTGGGATCGACTGGCGATTTTACCCTATAGCAGTGGCGGCGAACCTTTTTGGGGCCCCGTTCCCAAAGTTCAATCAAAACCCACTTACTCATAGCAAAGTGCCATCACTTCAATGAAAACCGAAAAAGGTGGTTTGGCTAAACTGGTTTGAGTAAGGTAGTAATATTTTAATCACGTGCCGGCTGATAAGGCTCTGCGTGCCGACTGTGGCACACGTGCCATAACTTCGCATTCACTGTCCTGTGGTATCTACAGGGGCTTGCTGATAATGAAGCATACTTTTTTTTTTTGCCGAGAATCTGTTAGCAAGTCACCACGCCATCTCAACCCGATTTTATGTATGTGTGGTAATTATTTTTTGCCATATTAGGAACCTTTTCATACGCTTTCATAAAAATGAGAGTTAAAATTGACACGATAACAACGAGGCTTTGTTAATATGATTTTATATTGCTCACAATATACATTATAGAACTATTTCTTAGCAACACTGTACGGAAGGAAGTGGGGAGTGCCCCATTGTTCTTTGCCGAGGGGTTTCTGCACTGCTTTGCTTGTCTGTCTTTTAATAGCATTCACTGGCATGCGCGTCGTCACGTGCATTCAATTACGCAAGGCAACAACACTGCATCGTGCGGTGCGCTCAAGGGGCGGGAATTAAGGAAACGCGTGAATGTTCGTCAGATTCATACATCAGAAAAATGTCAGATTTAAAAAAAAAAAAGATCTAGAATCTACCTTCATTCCTTCATTACAATAGCATTCTTCTTTTTTCAGCCTCTTGTAAGTCGCATTTTTTGGATTCATAGCGTATCTTTGGCGGTGGGTTTTCTGTGGCATGATTTAAATATACTTAATGTGAAAGTTTATTAAAAATTGCTTAAAAGTTTTGGAGAAGAATGGTTAATGTTTTTTTTTTTTTTTTTAAACCGTCTTCTGAACCTCTAAGCTATTATACTTTTTTAAAGTTTTATTTTTCGAGAGAGAAACACATGGCAATTCTAGGATGCAACTCATGTGGGTTTTGTCAAAGAATTTTGTTGTCCTCAATACAAGGTCCGGGTGAGGTGATGCTATTTCTGATGTTGAATAAGGCGGTATTGTTAGTAGCATTATGAGACGTCTTTCTCAAGGATTACAATACAAGGACGCATTGTTTGACCTACATCTAGATGTTGTTAAGATATATTCATCCCACTAAATCAAATTGAATCTTTCACTAAGGCCGGTTCTTGTTGAAATGGAGTACTAGCTCTACACCTGCATGCTCGCATCCTATCTTCCCGAGCCTTATCAGCGACACCCTCAGTGGTTGCCGGACGATAACATAGCCGGGCTCAAACTCGGGCTGGGCTTTCGACCCCCCAGTCTTTGTTCTCCTGACCAGCACATTGTTTTGATGTCCCCCGGGGACTCATGACTCTCGTGGCTGACCGGTGTCCTGTAGCCGCAGGTCGTGTCGGTCAGTTATAAAGTGGCTGAACACAACTGTGTAACTGAGAAAATTGTCTGGTTTTGGATTTAGTGCATTGTACTGGCGGAACAGTGTGTCCATACCCCCATTAGACCGAATGTGTAGGTTTATACTGTGAAATACACATACCAAAAATTGAGTTGGGTAAAAACCTATATCTCCGACCGGGCCGACCTTATCGGCGGCCATCTTGTTGCTATGGCACGTCACCGGCCCGGAAAAATAGTGCGAGCCCCGTGAATTTTCCGAAAATTCTAAAGCTTTACCTAACCCAAACCCTAAAATTAAAATAACAACTATCCTTCTTAGCATCGGGAAGAGACGCGACGCTCCGGTCGGAGATATAGGTTTTAGCCTTGAGTTGTCATAGTACCGCATCAATAATAATTAACGCCTAATTGGTAAATGTTTAATTTTCTTTATGACAAGACCGCCCACTGCGTCACTACAAGTAAGATTGTTTTCCACAATCACAAAATTTCCGTAAGCAACCATTCCAGTAAGACTAATCGTCAATTAACGATCATAAAATAAAACGTTGTAATTTATCTAGTGTCATTATTTAACCCATCCCACACCCACTAAATATAATAGTATACATGCACACTAGAGATTATTTTTCTATATTTGCGTTTAATAATTCTTTATTTAAATAAAAAATAAATAAATTGTTCCATATAATGTCAATTAAGATTCAATGGTAACCATGGAGATGTTTTGGTTACGACATCATCAAGGGTAATGTGATCGAACAATTGAAATGCAGTTACGTGGGCTTGTTTCTGGGCGACATATTGCTGGCTGTAGTTGTGCAGATCGTTGACCATTATTAGACCCATGGTCATCTTTAATCCCGTTGGGAGTGGGAGTCTTGGAATTAAGCACGGTTATATTGTAATTGTGGATTGTCTGTCCCAAGATTTACTTAAAGGTCTGTTGTAAATGTTCCCATGAAATGACTGTTTGGTGTTAACACAACACGATGACAGTTTTGCATTAGAGTTAGGGGTGGCCAGACCTGTAGTGACTGAGTTATTTACAAAATATCAACAATCGCTGAGAGCCGCATTGAAGCACTATGGGTCACGACTCCAATGGCAATGAAAAATTCCTTGTGTGATTTATTTGTAACTTTAGTCAGACTAACAGTAATGCTCAATACCGAAATCAGAAATTTTGAAATTTGTTAATTTACATCACCAACCAATCAGAAACAATTCCATCAATATTCAAGTCAAAATTAATATCAACTTTTTTTATTGTTTCGGTCAAGTTTTGAACAGAAAAAAACAAACTTTGCTCTATTGACTGACCTACATACATAAAATTCACCAGGACAAGCACAAGACGTGTGCAAATAAACATGACTGACCATTGCTAGGGTCGACCAATCACGATTGTGGTGCAGAGTGGAGCGGAGGGACAACAACAGGTAACAGCAACAATGCGTCGGCGTCGACCCCTCCCACCTGACATTCAATCCCGTTGTTTTCATTTTGTCGTGCTGCTGGTTGTGTCCGTTCTCCCCCCTCCCCCGTTCTTTGCACTATCTATGAGCAAGTCAGCGGCGGGTATAATCTAGTATCTAGTATAACACATTTCAAACAAAGGTTTTAGTTTTAATTTCATTAAGTGTTCGTGAGCACATTGTGAACGCAGAAGAGCTGCATATTGGGGTGCCCGCCCATACATCTTCTAGTCACTGTTTGTTCTGGCACCATTCATTCATGTTTGTTGTTTTGTCAGTGTTCAGTGTCAGTAAAAGCAAAATTGTGGAAATGCTTACACAACTATCCGGAGAAACACCTGTCTGTGAATCAGCCAGATGCTGTGTACATTAGCGAGTAGCTAAATTGGAGCGCGTGCCGTCTAATTGATTAAATTTTGATTTTGTTAAAAGGTTCCAAGAGTTGTGAGATGAACTGATAACAAACCCGCGTCTACAGCATTGCGCCCCGACAGGAGAACAACAACAAAGTGAGCATGTTTATCCAACGTCAGGCGCTGATAAAATTACATGGTCTTAAGGTTCCCATCAATATGCCTGGCTGGAATAGATGGGAGGGAGTGGGGGAGGGGCGGCGAAGCTTTAAATCCCATGCGCGAATAATCGACTCGCTGAGGTTTGAATATAACGGCGAGTGGATGCAGTGACCTCCAGTGCTCGACTCGAGGGCTTCTGCTTCTTGCCGGCTGATCAATACTCCAGCATTATCTTATTTTTAAAAAAGTTCATGTTGAGGTTTTTTTTTTAAAGGGATTGGTGGTGGGGGTACATTTGCATGAAATTTTTTCGAGGTCACATACGAAGGCGGCGTTAGGCGGATCTATCGGGTGGCGAGATGGAAAGTTATTTCCCTATTGCGACTTGAAGAATCGTGTTTCTCGCCTGTCATTGTTTAAAAATATTTGTACGTGTCTTTGGAAGAGGGGGGGGGGTGGCCTTGCACGTTCTGAAAATCTATTAAAATGTATTAACTTATAGTTGTTTTTTCTGTCTCAATGTTTGAGCTCAAAATGAAATATTTTCTCTCACCCTGTCGTGTGTGTGTTTGTGTACATTCTTTATCTATATTCAATTCATTTCCCAGCTCAGATCATCCCCGGTCCTGTTGAAGAAATGTTAGTGTTATTGTCAGGTGCATTTTCTTGACATTTCATTATTAATTCATTGCTAATTGTAATCACTTTTTTTTTTCTTGTTAAACTATCATCCATCCTTGCCCCCTATCATTTGTGAAGACCAAACATCTATCGCAGTGTTTTCACCCACTTACTGAATTTCATGTATGTCTATTTTATGATATTTTCTTTGGAACTAAGCCGCCCGTTAGATATTAAAAAATCGTTAAAATGAAAGATGTTGACGTAATACACGCCCTTCATAGAGAAGCGCCCTTCGCTCCCAGATAAGCTACTCAAATAAGGTTGTGTTGCCTTCTTGTAAGGCTATTGCTCCCGTGGGTTGACGCCATGTTCTCGCGTCTTGAATGTGTCACGTGATATCGAACCTAACAACCCCCCCCCCCCACCCTCTGGATGCTTCTTGCAACCGTCTGCTACAAGGCTTTATTTCTGTCGCCTACCAGGTATTTATGTACTCATCGATATTCACGTAGGTCCCAGGCAGTCCCGGCTGAGTCAGCGTGCCCTGGGCTAGCCCCTTAAACAAACTTTATGGTTTCCTCCGACAATTGTTTCATAAACAAGGATTCCAACGCCGCCTCACTGGTGTTCTTTGTTGGCCGGCTATGTCTAAATTATGAATTACTACGAAAAGGGAGCTGAGTTGCCTGCGGCCTCCGTTGTCTTTCTTCATCTATTATGTCGTTTTGATTTCCCGTATGCCGCCCCAACCCACCCCCACCCCAAACTGCTTCTAGGCTACCACGTGGTGAGGGCTTGTCTATTGAATTGGCCTCACTCGTGAGTTCTATTACAAATAATGAATGATTTGGTGAACACATTGACGATTGACAGAGGCGAAATCGGGATTAACTTTTTGAGAACTTATCACCAGATTTGACTACGTCTGTCGTTGTCACCGCTTTAAATTTGAATACAGAGATTCGTCCCTCGTTTATATTGTATTGTACTATTGGCCCATTATGCGTGTCATTGTGTACTTGTACTCTATGACATTATATTGTATTGTAACATTGGCCCCCATTATGCGTGTCATTGTGTACTTGTACTCTATGACATTATATTGTATTGTAACATTGGCCCATTATGCGTGTCATTGTGTACTTGAACTCTATGACATTATATTGTATTGTAACATTGGCCCATTATGCGTGTCATTGTGTACTTGTACTCTATGACATTCAGAAAACTGGACCCATATGAATTAATACCACTCAGTGCTGATATTGGCTATTGGTGTACGATGGTACAGTACCATTCTAGTACCAGTACCTCACTCCCCTTGACGCTAATGGCCATTATGATAATTTAATCGCCGACCGAAAGAGAATATGGTTGTGGTGATGGTTATATGACAGGGTACATTATGATCTGTTGATGTTGGGGCAGTGGGGAGGGGTGTCTTCCAACATATTTCAAGGGGTGCGGTAAAGCGCGCGCATGAGTCACGAGTGAATCATTGTTATTCACGACGTCTACATTCGAAGCGCCCGATGCGTGTCATCTCCTCGCGATATCCTCGTGTGCTGAATGTGATCTTAGGCTGTAGCTAAATCAATATTCAAAGGAAGAAATCGGGGGTCTCGTGTGGGTGGTTTAAACACATACGCATAGTCTGACATAGTATTTATTCATTGAGCCATCCAAAGTAACTGGTCATACGCACATACATATAGTATTCATTGAACCATTCAAAGTAACTGGTCATAGGCACATACATATAGTATTTATTGAGCCATCCAAAGTAACTGGTCATAGGCACATACACATATTATTCATTGAGCCATCCAAACTAACTGGTCATAGACACATACACAGAGTTTTCACTGAGCCATCCAAACCAACTGGTCATAGACACATACACAGAGTTTTCACTGAGCCATCCAAACCAACTGGTCATAGACACATACACATAGTATTCATTGAGCCAACCAATCTAACTGGTCATATTAATAGTGTCAATAGTTTTAAAAAAGTTTGATGTTCATTGTACGCGAGACCTAATAGATAATAATAGATATAATAAATGTTGTTGGTGGATATTTCAGAGTTTAGGTGATTCATAACCAATTATTGTAAACATATACAAACTGCTTGTCAGTGTGTAAATTTGGGCTTTGAGGTGGCGTATGTAATAATGTATGGCCAAAATAATAATACAATTAAAAATACTCGTGAGAAAGAGAGACTAACTGGAACCTTGGCCTATCAGTATCAGGCGTTCGTCATAATTGCTGTCATGAAAGCACTTTGTAGTTCTGAGAAGCTTATATTTGAAATTCACAAAATTCTATTTTAGTAATTTTTCAAGCCTAAGTTTATATTTCAGTAGATAGTAGCCTTTTCTAAGAAAATTTTTGTAGAAGTTCGTAAAATATCTTTTTCGGGTGAAGAGTTTTTGGGACTTCCCAAAACTAATGAGTGTGCTGATTTAGTTGTTACTATATTTGTCATGTTAGATTTATAGGGAAACCCGCTTACGAATTATGTCAGAAAATTTCTGTTGCGTGTAATAATGGTCAGTACGCAATGGAAAGCAGTTTCTGTTTCGAAGAAACTTACAGTGGAAATTGAGAAAAAAATCTCTTTTAGGAAATGCTTTAAGGTTTTCTTCAAATTTACAAGCGTCCTAGATGTATCTCAGTTGTCATAATATTTTTTTCAATACACGAATAGGGAAAACCCGGCTAGAAATCTTTGTCATCAGCTTTGTTCAAGATCACTCTATAAAAAATCGATTAGTCGAAACCTGAATGCCATTTATTCAAGTTTAAATATAATCATTCATTAAATAAGCAGACAGACTATGGTTGTTGTGTTTAATAATATATTTTTTCCCTTAGTGACGTATGTGTTGAATATTAGACTTGACTTTGTTTAATCGCCACCAAGCCCTCGCAAAACCTAATTTAGGTTGTTTATGTGTTTTGGATTGTTTTCATCCATTGTTTGCTATCCGCTGCCCACTCAGTGTCGGAGCTTTCGTTTACTCATTCCCACCCCCACCCATCTTGAATGATTGTGTAGGATGACGCCCCTTATCTATAAGATGATTGGTAGTGGACCTTGGCACATCAGACAATACGCCATTGTTCCCGGGCCAGGTCTCTGGGATAACTTGGTTCCCGTAGACATTAAACAGACGAGGAAGCATTGTGTTGCCTTATCTTACGTCAATGGGTTTTAGGTGAGGAGGTGGTGGGATAGTGTTTTAAAAAATCCATTCCGTTGATGATCCTCAACACTGGAAATAACCTGGGATATAATTTTGAAATATTATTGTGTTACAGTCGTGGATCATGAGATTTAAAATTTCCAGTCTTGATTATTTTTTAACGTCTTAAATAATTTTTTTTTAACGTCTTGATTTTACACGCATTGTGGCTTCAAAATGATCCCACAAAGTCATAGCGATAGATTGAGGCGACACCCATTCTCCTAAATTAAGCCGCTTATGGGCTTCTAATTTTTAGCTTAAACAACATCAAAGGAATATTTCTCCAAAGATCCCCCACCCCCTCACTTTTCCACCCACCCCCCAACTTTAAACAAAAGCTGTTTGCTGGTAACGTGCCCTGTGATCTTTACCCGCGGCCTGAGTGCCAGCTACCCCTCGGCGGGGCGTCGGGAAGCCGTTGTTATTAACTCGCCTGTTACGATTTATCATCGCCAGGAAGGTGCTCGGGACCTTTGCGCTATACAGTTGTCTTACCTCGTGCCGCCAAGGTTGTCATCTGAATGGATGACATTTGCTCGGGGCATGGGAGCAAAGCCAATTAACTTTCGGCGTATCAATCCTACTTGTGTTCTCGATTGTTCTTGGTACATCCAACGGGCCGGCTAGGCGAGGGCTAGAAACAACACCTCTACACTCTCTCAGAACGATTCAATAAAGTCATATAAAATAAGTAGATGACTCAATGCTCAATATTATTGAAGTGAATTGAAATTGTATTAGTTATTTGCAAATGACCTCTTATGGGGAATTAAAAAATGAACAAGGAGCAACCAGTTTTGTCCATTATAAACTGCATGCGAATCAATACTGGCTCTACTCCCGTCTATGGACTATCAAAAAGTCTAAAGCCACCAGTTATGACACAAATTGTGAAGGTTAGTTAGCCCCCGTGTGCAGGCAAAAATATATACTTTTTATGTGAGCACCAAGAAAGTAAAAGTGTGAACTTTGTACCATAACTGTTTGTATCATAACTATATGTGTATGTACCCTAACTATAGGGGTATGTAGCATATCTATAGGGGTAGTACCATAACTATAGGGACATGTATTATAACTATAGGGGTAAGTACCATTAACTATAGGGGTAGTACCATAACTATAAGGGTATTAGCATAACTATATGTGTATGTACCCTAACTATAGGGACACTTTTCTACCCATCAACTCATAGACCCTTGTACGGTCCTACATTGCTTTTAACACTTAGTTTGTTTATGCCTGTCGCCTGTCACGTGACGAGCGGTTTAAACAAAGTCCCCGGTAACAGGGCGCGTGTTTAGAACGAGTTGAAAGATGAGTTTACTGAGAAGAGATCACACGGAATATCTTGTGTGAGAAAAAATTCCTCATGAGGGAATCAACTGTCTCAGATTTTAGATTAGCGTGTTAAAATGAGTTGTCTCAAAGATGTTGGATTAGAATTTTGACATGATTTGTCTCAAAGGCCTGGACAAAGGACAGTCTAAAAAATGTTGGATTCTGGAAACATTCTCCTAAAGATGTAGAATTGGCAAATATCGATTGCGGAATTAATATAAATTTTTTAAAATTATGAAGACAATGAAGGTAAAAATAAATGAATGACAGTGATAGAATGTGGTTTTCAATTTATAACATGATATAATTGTCATAGTCATTTAAAATTAAATGCAGTGTTTATTCGACTATGAAATAGTCATTACCTTGAAACGTTTATGTCGATAGAGAAACCAAAACAAGAATACATATTTTTACAAGAAGTTAGTTCACTCCACTGTGGAAACAATCCCACTCGAGCCTTAGGGGGGGGGGGTGGAAGTGGCTTTAGATTGTATCACACAATCTGCTACTTATTAACGTGTCTAAAATAAAATACTTTATTTTGAAAATCAATGAAAAATCATTTCTTTTAATGATTAACGTAGCTGATGTACTATTGTATTGTCATTTATGTTATAGTTAGTATGATATGAATGTTTATTTAATTAATATATGTGTAGTGTTATCTCCACGTAAAGCGCCGTGAGCCGGGCTCCTGGTTGGGATACAGCGCTATATAAACTATCATTTTATTGTTATTACTAAATCTTCTATTTAAGGGTTATTTATAGTTGCACTCGCTCTTCATCTACTACATATTAATTGTTAAGTCACTCTTAAAAACACATACGTCTATGTTTACAATTGTATTGATCCGCTTTATGGAAAGCGGTAGCATGTAGATGTTTACTGTAGATTTGAGAGGGTGGTTCTGAGTTAATTTCACAAATGTATATCACCTATGTCTGTTATGAGTTGCCCGGTGTCAAATAATAATAATAAAAAATCAACAAGCTCCAAGAATCGTATCTGGCGGAGAGTGTTGCATGCAGGCACACGACACCATTAACTAATGATGACGCACTCTCAACCAACCAGGAGAGTCCATTTCACAAATTGCAATATTCCCTTGCACGCGACGGTTGACCTCAGCTTGCCGTCTGCTACATCTTATCTCCGACTGATGATTTCTGCTGTCAATCAAGTTCAATGAACTTAACAAATTTGGACACTCCATGATCTATGTTATATACATTTTCTAGTCATGGAAATTAAATTGTTGATCTTAATATATTACAAATAGGAATGTATAAGTGAACAGCACCCGCTAGAAATTATTTTTATGATAGTGGCTTTCTGGGTCTTGCAAATTTTCAATTTTATTTATTTAGTCATACATCATCTAATGCAAGAATTTTGTTCTCAAGTTTTTTGGTGCTTGAAGTCATCTTGCAACATGTCTCAATTCTCAAATGTATGTGCCACATTACTGAACGGTATTTTTTTCCTTCTTCTGAATATTTACTTGCAACTTTTTCCAGATATCTCGGAATGTTGCTGAATCCCTGCACATTTTGTTTTGTTGCTGTTTGTTTCCATGTAACAACACTGGCGGCAGTACGTTGTTAATGTCTATGTTGAGTGATGTGACGTCAGTCATTAAGGCTTGTTGTTATTTTATTGTGGCGGGCATGTTGTTCTAACAGAATGAAGAAAACAAATTCTTGTAATTAATGACAGCTGTCAGCGTGATGACAGGTTCATGTTGATCTTAAGTACACCAGTGGGGGTTGGTGAGTGGGGGAGGGGATCGACGGTGTTGTTGGTAGGATTTTTGCACGAGGGGTGATTGTTTGCTTGGGGAGCGTATGTGGAGAGGGAGAGGGTCTATAACAGAAGGATTGAGTCAGCACCAATGCAGCAGTTGTGAAGATTGATGAGCATGTTAACATTTAACGCCATCAGATCTAATTCTCCACTACTTAAATTTAGACACACCACCAAGACAAAATACTTCAATACGTTAATTTATATACACATCACCAAGACAAAGTACTCATATACGTTAATTTATAGACACATCACTAAAACTAATGGTCCCACTATGTTAATGTATAGACACACCACTAAAACTAATGGTCCCACTATGTTAATGTATAGACACATCACTAAAACTAATGTCCCCACTATGTTAATGTATAGACACATCACTAAAACTAATGGCCCCACTATGTTAATGTATAGACACACCACTAAAACTAATGGCCCCACTATGTTAATGTATAGACACATCACTAAAACTAATGGCCCCACTATGTTAATGTATAGACACACCACTAAAACTAAAGGCCCCACTATGTTTATGTATAGACACACCACTAAAACTAATGGCCCCACTATGTTAATGTATAGACACATCACTAAAACTAATGGCCCCACTATGTTAATGTATAGACACA
>MUZC01000683.1:23813-54328 GCA_002072015.1 Radix auricularia | reverse complement strand
CACTAAAACTAATGGCCCCACTATGTTAATGTATAGACACACCACTAAAACTAATGGCCCCACTATGTTAATGTATAGACACCACTAAAACTAATGGCCCCACTATGTTAATGTATAGACACACCACTAAAACTAATGGCCCCACTATGTTAATGTATAGACTCGTCCATCTCCGAGGAAGGCTGAATACTAATAGGCACTCTTTATCGGCCATAAAACGCGTGCTCCACCGGGTCTTTTGTCTTGAAGACATAAGCGCCATACTAACTTGTGTGCTCCACCGGGTCTTTTGTCTTGAAGACATAAGCGCCATACTAACTTGTGTGCTCGACCGGGTCTTTGTCTTAAAGACATAAGCGCCATACTAACTTGTGTGCTCCACCGGGTCTTTGTCTTGAAGACATAAGCGCCATACTAATTTGTGTGCTCCACCGAGTCTTTGTCTTGAAGACATAAGCGCCATACTAACTTGTGTGCTCCACCGGGTCTTTGTCTTGAAGACATAAGCGCCATACTAACTTGTGTGCTCGACCGGGTCTTTTGTCTTGAAGACATAAGCGCCATACTAATTTGTGTGCTCCACCGGGTCTTTGTCTTGAAGACATAAGAGCCATACTAATTTGTGTGCTCCACCGGGTCTTTGTCTTGAAGACATAAGCGCTATACTAACTTGTGTGCTCCACCGGGTCTTTGTCTTGAAGACATAAGCGCCATACCAACTTGTGTGCTCTGGTCTCGTTTGATTGTAACTATGTTAGATGTGCAGTAGGAGCAGTAGTAACTTTGACCAGTCGAGTGCTTACAGGACATTCTGATGTCGCGACTAATTACCGGTAACATAGGACAATGAATTTGAATAGGCGGGTTATCTTTGACACAATTCGCTCTCAGTTTATTGTCCAAAAATACAACTCACTTTTATCTCTTAAAATAATTCATGAAACTAGTCGAGATAAATGACGTGACGTACTAAAACAATGAATTGTGTAGATTCAGATGGCGCGGATGCATTGTCCTCAGTCCATAGTTCTTGTCCTAAGAGTGGGAGTGTTGTAAATCCATAGTTCTTGTCCTAAGAGTGGGAGTGTTGTAAATCCATAGTTCTTGTCCTAAGAGTAGGAGTGTTGTAAATCCATAATCCTTGTCCTTAGAGTGGGAGTGTTGTTGTAAGTCTATAGTTCTTTTCCTAAGAGTGGGAGTGTTGTTGTAAGTCTATAGTTCTTGTCCTAAGAGTGGGAGTGTTGCATGTTGTAAGTCTAAAGTTCTTGTCCTAAGAGTGGGAGTGCTTTCAAGGCTCACGTCTTATCTGATAACGCCATTACGAGGTCGGCTGTCTTGGCCCCAGCAGATGCCTACCTGTGTTTATAAGTCAGCTAATTGCCGCTTGTTTTATATTCGCTGCCCTGGCTTTCGTTTGGTGGAGTCGTGGCGCGAGTTAGACAGGAGGTTATGAGACCTGTTTTCGATGCTGGAAGGAATTGAGAGTGGGTAACCGTGGATAACAATGGATATCATTCACGGATAAAGAAACATCATGTATCAGGCACAAATGACGGCAATCTTTAAGTGAAGCTGTAATAATTTTCTTAAAAACGAACATAAGAGTCCTGAAACTTTATTTTTTATTATGTATAGCAATGTGCCAACACTCAAATGAAACCCGAAAATGGGGGTTTGGTTCAGCTGGTTTCATTATGGAAGTAATATTTTAGTCGCGTGCCGGCTGTGACACACGTGAAATAGGCGTGCCATCACTGTCCTAGCATGACAATGATGAGAACCGTTCATTCGGAAAGCTAATGTGCTCGGAGGGCGGGGACTTTTGATAACGCATCTGTCTGGAAGATAGTCCGGCGTCTTAACCATCAACGTCACTATGGCAACACACCACGAGTCCCCTCGGGGTATGTGCTAAATCTGGACTCACTCAACAAGGTTTTCGCGAGGGCTCAAAATGAACGATTTCAAATAAGAAACAGAAAGCATGAATAGTCAAAGTAATGGCTCGATCGTAGTCACTCTTCCATACACGCAGAGGCGTGCACCGGGGGTCTGATGGAAGGAGGAGGGGTTGAGTGCACAACTCTGCTGGCATACACACTGATGTTTTATTCAGATCTGGTTGCCATAGCCACAATAAATCCTGAACTCCTGTGAATAATGAATCAGACCCCGACCCGGTGGCGATAGTTAACGGCCTTGTTCTAATACGAAACGGCGGAGATTGAGTTGAAGTGAATTGTTTTCTGTAACTTCAAAACTAGAGCTGAATACTTCTATCAAAACTAGAGGTGGATACTTATATTAAAACTTGAGCTGAATACTTATATTAAAACTAGAGCTGAATACTTATACTAAAACTAGAGCTGAATACTTATACTAAAACTAGAGCTGAATACTTATAATAAAACTAGAGCTGAATACTTATACTAAAACTAGAGCTGAATACTTATAATAAAACTAGAGCTGAATACTTATATTAAAACTAGAGCTGAATACTTATACTAAAACTAGAGCTGAATACCTATATTAAAACTAGAGCTGAATACTTATACTAAAACTAGAGTGAAAAACTTATAATAAAACCCGGCAACCAGCATACTGGTCGCACCAAACAATGCCTAACAGAGACCACAATATTCCTGGTTGTAAGTGTTGTGCTTACATATAAAACATTTGGATCTCTAAGCTCTTGTGGCCCACATTTGTGTTATGCTAGTAAAACATTGGGATCTCTAAGCTCTTGTGGTCCACATTTGTGTTATGCTAGTAAAACATTTGGATCTCTAAGCTCTTGTGGCCCACATTAGTGTTATGCTAGTAAAACATTTGGATCTCTAAGCTCTTGTGGCCCACAAACGTGTTATGCTAGTAAAACATTTGGATCTCTAAGCTGTCTTCCTTTTTTTTCTAAGCAATCGGATCTTTGTTTCTGGCTATCATGCTCTTTAAACAGAAGTATTCACTTCCTATCTGTGTAACGGAAGTATTCACTTGCCACTTCATTGTTTGAGGATGATTCGAGATGGTTAGAGATTAACTTGGCATTGAGATTTTATCTCCAAGTGTTAGTTTGTGAATGTGGGCGGTTACAGGATATTAATATACTTAATTTTTTTGAATGAATACACAATTTTGTTTGTGGAGGAGGGATGTTGTTGTTGCCCACAATTAGCTTTAAATATGAATTCTACTCATTTCTATTGATTATAATTAAAAAAGAGATCATATCCAAAAGAAGATATTAAAAAAAATATTACGGATCTTTGTTTTAAAGTCTTTAAGCGGTACTAACGGCTATATGGGTTATAGTATCACAAACTTATAAAGAGATCGCATTGTGTATCTAGTCACAAACATCAACAGATAGTGTTGTGTATCTAGTCACAAACATCAACAGATAGTGTTGTGTATCTATTCACAAATAACAACAGATAGTGTTGTGTATCTAGTCACAAACATCAACAGATAGTGTTGTGTATCTAGTCACAAACATCAACAGATAGTGTTGTGTATCTAGTCACAAACATCAACAGATAGTGTTGTGTGATAATGTTGTGTATCTGGTTAATTCCGACCGGTGAGGGGTGAGATGAGTGTAAATAAAATGACATGACACTGTCATTAGTCACTATCTCGTCACCTTAACTTGGTCTTGTTACAGTGAACTAACGACGTGTCTCCTCTCCGTGTGGGAGGGGTGCATTGTTACAATGGAGCTTATCGTAATAACAAAAGATTGTATAGAAATAGCTGCTTTGTTTACTCTGGAAACATTCGACCTTTTATATATGCTATGACAATAAGATTTGAATTCACCAATTACATGTAGCTTCATCCTTATCGCATCACCATTTGAGGTCTTATGTTTGTTCACACAATAACAACGAACTCTTGTCACACGACCCAACTCATGTCACCTGTACAAGTACCTCTCTTTAGCCCTTCCCCATTTTTTGCTTCCAAAATGACCCAGCATATGATTCATGTGATTATTGCACCTTAACGCCCTGGTCCCCTCAAACTACCGACCGTCTGATCATAATAACGTTACGGCTTATCCCCTCACCTGGTAGGTGGCAGCTAAAAATATAATCAATTCACAAGGTATGTCCTACTTCACATTCAGATCACCAGACTTAGAGCTAGTCAGCACGCTCTAACTATTCGGGATAATAGAGTGGTAGAAGCCCGCTCGTCACGAGTTTACTTTCTGTATTGTGATTCAATGCGGCGACATAAGTCGTGAGTGGAAAGGTGACGGTCACAACTCCGGACAGAGAGAAAACTTGTCTCTACGACTCGTCACTGATCAGAATGACACATCACCCGTCGTAACACTGCGCCCAAGTGTCTGTAGGTGAGGGAGCGGGGTGCTCGACGAGCTCCCGACAAGGGTATTGTATTTCATCTCTTGTTGCTGCCTGCTGGCTTACCCCTGTAACTGTAACATCTTAAGTATGTTGTGTTAAAAGAGGCCGGTGAGAATCTCGTGGGAGGGGAGCTAATCTTTAGTGCCATCTACTTGCTTTAATCTCATTAGTAATACTTCCACATTTTTGTGAGGGATTGGAAAGCTGTCAAGGTTGTCTAACTTAAACGCTGAAGCCTAAATATTTTCTAAAATAAGACTTAATGACGAGCATTTAAGGGGTGAAAAAAAGAAATATTAACCCTTATGTTTTTATCCCTTATCAAAAATAAATAAATTAAAATCAAGATTAAATTACTTTACATGTTCTCTACCTAACTGTAACCAAAGATCTATTTCTTATGACCTGATAACCTTCTACCAACGTCTAGGAATCAATAGTCCTACCATCGGTAACACAAAGCCCTCGGTATTAGCTTCCATCTCCGCAGTAGATTTAACACAGTCTCCAGCTTCTTGTTTTCATGTACGAGTGAAAGTGCCCCATCTGTTCTCTCTAAAGAAATTCCGCTGTCATCTTACCACCCAAAGGGGGTGCCTAGCTCAACATCTCGTTAGCGCTCACATTTGCCTTTCGTCAATGTCACTTGTTATAACAGACAAGAAAGGTCTCACATGGTGAGATAAAGATCCACACTTTTTATATCAGACAAGAAATGTCTCAAACAGTCAGGTAAAGACCCACGCTTGTTTTACCAGACGAGAGGTCTCAAACGGTGAGGTGAAGACACACATCCTTATATCTAAGGAATGAGCAGTGGTTTTCACACGCCTTTGATGTAAACTAGCGAACAATCGTTGACTCTGTTCATCTGATACTAAGAACGAGATAGATTTCTTTTAAACTATAACAATTAATTATTGTTAATTCATATGGCACTAAGGTGCAAGGGAGTATTAAGTTCGGAAATGAGGTATTCTTATTTCTTACTTTAAATGTTATGAAGAACGTGACTCAATGTGTTTTCATTCTAGACCCTAGGTGGACAACCAAACTAGCCGTACTGGATGCCGCTTGTTGAAATAGGTTGCCACATAGGTCATCTTTTTATCCCAAATATCTGGAAGTAGTTCATTGAGCCTGCCAGATAGCCTTCTTCAAGTCTCAACCATATAACATGGAATGAAAAAAGAATAACCACGAGCTCCTTGAAGCCACTTATCGTACGTTGGGACTAAGAAGTGTTTTTAAAAAGCCGCTCTAGTACTTGCCCAATTGTCTTGGAATTAGTAATTTAAAACAAACTCCTAAGTTTTCCAACCAAAGACGTCAAGAATGGTTCACAAAATGTATAAAATCTGATTGTAAGGTTCACATAATGTATGGTCCAAAGTCTAAATTTAGTGTATGCATAATTATATTATAATGTATATCTGTTGTTGCTCCTGCTCCAGGACCTGGTGAACATATCCCACAAGAAACCTTCTCGCCCCTCCACTTTCCTAGGACTAATCGTGTTAGCCGACCCTCGCTCGTATCGATCTGTTGTTGACCATTAGTGGACAGAATGCCTCGGGGTGTGTTCGACAATTTGGCTACGGAAGCCACTGTCCGTTAACTACAAGAAACTGTATGAGTTCGTGTGGCCTTGGTGAGAATTAAGGCGTTTGGGGAAACCATTGGTTGTTTACATTTTGAATGTTGAGCTTTCTGAAGTATAAACAGGTAACAGCTCAATATGGAGAGACTAAGATCCCAGTTAAAACAAATAAGAAATATTCAGTCGAGGAACTTGAAAAAAAATCTTCAAAAGAACCACCTGGCGAACAATGCGAAAGAAAAGAAAACTTGACGTAGTTAAAAAGAATAATAAATATGATGTGAGAGAGAACTACACAAACATCTTGTATCAGATTGCATTGTTTAAAATAAATTATGAAAAGTTGTCTAAACTATACGAAGGATAATGTCAGGTAAAAGTTAAATAAACGTGGATAACATTAGATTAAAAGAAGTCTTGTTTTCCCACTTTTATTTTAAAGGTAAATATAGTTAGACGTTTCAAGTCTCAAAGGATCAGACATTAGCTAGTGCCATTAGACTTTAGAGACATTAGTTAGTGCCATTAGACTTTAGAGACATTAGCTTGTGCCATTTCTCATTTCCAAGGGACATCATTTATACCTGATAACTAAGTTTGATAATGATTCCTTTTATTCATTCATTCTGAGGAATTCGCAGTGTAGACTACTTACTACTTAGCTTCACAGATACTTAATAAACCCTTCATAAACACGTAGATTAAAAACAACTGAATGCACTGACATCAACGTCTCAATTATCAAAGCATCGGTGCGTCACCAACTCATCGGATATGTTGACAGATTGAGCCATTAGATGGACACTACTCAGACACATTAAGTGCCCATCTGCCTGGCATGCCTATCTGAGATCCCGAGCCCATGACTCCCTAAGACTAGTCTGGTCCGCGGTTGCTGAGCTTTCCGCCAGAACTCAGGTGTCTTCTGCTCAGATTAGAGGCCGTTGACTCGGGTAGATGCCACTCACTATCGCTTCTCTTGAAAAATCGGAGTGCGAAAAGTGTTTTGTAAATAGTCTGGGAACTGAGGTAACTCACCATGAATACCCCGCTTGTTAGTTGTTTAAACAGAATGTTAACAGTCTGGGGCATTTTTTTAGAAAGCATTTTTCAGATCGCAGTTGCTACAGTTGTATGTATGGAGCGTCATGTGGCTATGGACTGGTGGTTGGTTGGCCAGTGAGATGTAAAAGGTCATAATTAGTAGAATACAAGTTGAACATGGGAGAGAGCTTGCTCGCCAACGCTGGACATTGATTAAAGCATGAATATCTGACCACGAACATAGCATGAATTGACCACGAATAAAACATGAATATCTGACCACGAACATAGCATGAATTGACCACGAATAAAACATGAATATCTGACCACTGAAAACTCTTGCTACACTGAATGTTTAACAGTTGTTCTGCTTTGACTTAATCTTATTACCCTTACATTAACAGTGGTGCTAACTTAACTACGACAAATTGTGCTTTCTTAAACTGGCGGGTCTAATTTACCATAACCTCACATTGAAATTGTTGCTACCTGAACTAAAAATCGCGCTACCTTAAACTGAAGGGTCTAATTACCATAACCTCACATTGAAATTGTTGCTAACTTAACTAAACCTCGTGCTACCTTAAACTGAAGGGTCTAATTACCATAACCTCACATTGACATTGTTGCTAAGTCCCTACCTTTACGAGTACTACGACAAATCTTATTTCCATGAAACAAACCTAGCCACCTAAAACACAAATACACAACTTTCTGTACTTGTCACGCCAACCTCATTCATCCCAATTTGTCTGATGGTAGGCGTTCCCCCCCCCCCCACTCCCTCCGGTCAGCCCCCAACTGACAGGTCTAATTATTTCTCATCTTATTTTACATGTACCGTGGTGGTCTGGAACTGTAACAGTAACCTGTGTTACTAACCTCGCGTGTGTGGGGTGGGTGGAGGATGTCTCGCCCAATACTGTTATCATTTCCCCCTGTCAGGTATGATCTCCTCCCATCACACACAAACAAACACAGGCCGTCCTTCGGGCCAGTTGGTCGGTGTGGCTTCATCGTTTATTTTTAGTACCTTTGTTAGCGTCTCTGTTCGCCAGGTGGAGACGGGTCAAGGTAACGTGCCTACTACCAACCCAACCCCCACCTCCATAGTCGTTCTTAAATCTTATCTGGGGGGTCTACTTTCCTAGATGATTCCTTACCGCAGGACTCGGGCATCTTCGGAATATCAACGTTATTCTTAATCACCCCCCCCCCCACAAACACACATTTTTCTCTATTCCATTTTCCAAGTTTTCTTAAGTCCCTAAAGTACACAAGTTTCAAGTCACTTGTCAGACATGTTGAGGTTGTTATCTATAGTGTGACTCTAGATACTTTGAGTGAGGCTTTTATCTTTAGTGAGATTCTAGACATGTTGAGTTTTTTTTTTATCTTTAGTGAGACTCTAGACATGTTGAGGTTGTTATGTTTAGTGAGACTCTAGACATGTTGAGGTTTTTATCTATAGTCTATAGTGTGACTCTAGATATGTTGAGTGAGGTTTTTATCTCTAGTGAGATTCTAGACATGTTGAGGTTCTTATGTTTAGTGAGACTCGAGACATGTTGAGGTTGTTATGTTTAGTGAGACTCGAGACATGTTGAGGTTGTTATTATGTTTAGTGAGACTCGAGACATGTTGAGGTTGTTATGTTTAGTGAGACTCGAGACATGTTGAGGTTGTTATGTTTAGTGAGACTCTAGACATGTTGAGGTTTTTATCTTTAGTGAGACTCTAATCATGTTGAGGTTTTATCTCTAGTGAGACTCTTCTTGGAAACTATCCCATAATAACTTGGCCAAAATGAACATCACAGAAATCTTCGTCCCTCCTCTTATTAAGCGTAGATTAAGTTGTTAAAATAAGAGTAGAAATGAGGAAACATCCTCATTCACTCTCCTCCGCACCGACATCAAAGTGACAAGGTCTCCTGTCACACTCCACGCACCGACATCAAAGTGACCTGTCACACTCCACGCACCGACATCAAAGTGACAAAGTCTTCTGTCACACTCCACGCACCGACATCAAAGTGACAAGGTCTCTTGTCACACTCCACGCACCGACATCAAAGTGACAAGGTCTCCTGTCACACTCCACGCACCGACATCAAAGTGACAAGGTCTCCTGTCACACTCCACTCACCGACATCAAAGTGACAAAGTCTTCTCTCACACTACACGCACCGACATCAAAGTGTCAAAGTCTTCTCTCACACTCCACGCACATCACTCACCCACGCCACGCTGCGCAACAATGTTCCCGCCCTGTTCCAATATTGACCCAAATGGTCAGCGAGCTATGTTGTGTGACCAGCTCTAAAAGTTTATGGAGTGAAGGTGTGAAGAAATATGTGGAGGAAACAGGGCGTTGTGTTAGAGAGATGTTTGTATCGTCCTCCGGGCAAATAACGCAAGGCGGGAAACTAATTGATGCCCTAGACCACACTTGAACATATGAACGACCACACTTCCTCAACATAATTTCGATCAATTTTACCCTTCACTTCATTCTCAATCTGGACTCTGTACGCAGTTATTCTACTCAGCACGCAGACTCTGTACGCATCAGTTATCGGACCTAACTACGTATACTTTGAGTGACAGGACCTAAAGTAAATATCCCTTAAGTTACTGGATCTAAATTACATGTTTCTTATGTTACTGGACCTAAAGTACATGTCCCTTATGTTACTGGACCCAAAGTACACGTCCCTTATGTTACTGGACCTAAAATATATGTCCCTTATGTTACTGGACCCAAAGTACATGTCCCTTAAGTTACTGGACCTAAAGTACATGTCCCTTGTGTTACTGGACCTAAAGTACATGTCCCTTAAGTTACTGGACCTAAAGTACATGTCCCTTAAGTTACTGGACCTAAAGTACATGTCCCTTATGTTACTGGACATAAAATACACGTCCTTTCTGTCACTTGATCTAAAGTACATATACCTTATGTTACAGGAATTTAGGTACATATTCTTTGAACAGTACATAGCCTCCTACTTGATGAATTTAACCGGTTTTTATTTTATTTTGAAAGAATTCAAACTTCCTATAAACGCTTATGAAATGTTTGATTAAGTAAATATAAGTAAACTAGATTTTGCCGGGGCGCCTGCGGCGCCCACTTTTTTAAGGCGCCTACTGCGCCAACCCTTTTCAAAAGCCCAACTAACTTGTCGTTTTTTGATAAATACGAAATATTAAACTTTCTGAAATGTACGCAAAGTATTTAATAATAGGGGTTGTATTTTGCGCACCGATGCACACCAAACAATGACGTCATCATATTAAATATTTTTACAGCGCTCATCAACACACGATTTTTCAACTAAACTAACTGCTGTAGACTGTCGTACATCGCTCCTCAGCGTTCCAGATCCAGTGAGTGAGTGACTTGGACTATTATATTATTTATGATTCACAAGAAAGCAATGAATATGTATGTGTGTAGAAGAACCCATATGAGCCGCGCATTTTGTAACTACTGATGCCTAAAAGTGATGCTTGCAGCATCCACCCGCTTACTTACACCTAATGGTATGAGCTGTCTATACAAGGCTTACATCCCACAGGCAAAGTAAACCTCGTGATAAAAGTCGAGGGTTTCACGTCACGTACATTCTAAACCATTTTAGAGTCCAGCATTTAAACGAGGGAGTGTTTTATCTAAAGGTTAAAGTAGTCACACTGGTGAGTGGGTACTCACGCAGAGACTGGGGCAGTGGCGAATGTTAAAGGTAGGTCCTTATTGCTGCGTACCTTACTAACCCCAGCCCCCTCTCAAGTCTCTCCTCGCCACGCCTCTGCCACTTCGAGTAATTTTTATCATTTTTTAGTAATTGTTAGCTCTTTGTTTCATTCCCAAGATAAAAGTGTAATACTAATATACAATCCCCCAAAACTGGTCTTGTCGCTGCATCTCATTCCATCTCTACGTACATATACATATACATTAGACCTACATATACATTAGACCTAGAACAACTGTCGTTCACTTAAAGACTTAATGCTAAAGACATGGAATGTAATCGAATGAATCACAGCAGGCAATAAACTCAATAATAGGGGTCTATAGACATAACAACAGCTTGTTTAAACTAACTTCAATCTTCAAGACACAATACACGAGACTCTTGCCGTGTAACATATGGACATCAAGGCATTTAAGGAATCTCACATTTATTGAAACTCGATATGATCGTATGATTCATCTCCTCCAAGTTAGGCTCCATGCTGACCTTGATTCTTTCTTACTTTTAAAAAGAAAATCATCTAGTAGATAAATGCAATATAAAAATTCGTCCGCCAGTCCCGCGAATCTCACACTATAAAAATTTGTGGTTGATAAAATATAGTAGCTCTGAGAGTATAAAATATAGAAGCTTGGAGAGTATAAAATATAGTAGCTTGGAGAGTATAAAATATAGTAGCTCTGAGAGTATAAAATATAGAAGCTCTGGGAGTATAAAATATAGAAGCTCTGAGAGTATAAAAGATAGAAGCTTGGAGAGTATAAAATATAGAAGCTCTGAGAGTATAAAATATAGTAGCTTGGAGAGTATTATCAGTAGCTTGGAAAGGGTCTTCTGTAGCTTGTAGTTTGGATTCTACATGTAGTTTGTAGAGTGTAGTCTGTAGTCAGCTTGTAAAGTGTAGCCTGTAGTCAGCTTGTAGAGTGTAGCCTGTAGTCAGTTTGTAGAGTGTAGCCTGTAGTCAGTTTGTAGAGTGTAGCCTGTAGTCAGTTTGTAGAGTGTAGCCTGTTGTCAGTTTGTAAAGTGTAGCCTGTAGTCAGTTTGTAGAGTGTAGCCTGTAGTCAGTTTGTAGAGTGTAGTATGTAGTCAGTTTGTAGAGTGTAGCCTGTAGCAGCTTGTAGAGTGTAGTCTGTAGTCAGTTTGTAGAGTGTAGCATGTAGTCAGTTTGTAGAGTGTAGTCTGTAGTCAGTTTGTAGAGAGTAGCCTGTAGTCAGTTTGTAGAGTGTAGCCTGTAGTCAGTTTGTAGAGTGTAGCCTGTAGTCAGTTTGTAGAGTGTAGCCTGTAGTCAGTTTGTAGCCTGTAGTCAGTTTGTAGAGTGTAGCCTGTAGTCAGTTTGTAGAGTGTAGCCTGTAGTCAGTTTGTAGAGTGTAGCCTGTAGTCAGCTTGTAGAGTGTAGCCTGTAGTCAGCTTGTAAAGTGTAGCCTGTAGTCAGCTTGTAAAGTGTAGCCTGTAGTCAGCTTGTAGAGTGTAGCCTGTAGTCAGCTTGTAAAGTGTAGCCTGTAGTCAGCTTGTAAAGTGTAGCCTGTAGTCAGTTTGTAGAGTGTAGCCTGTAGTCAGTTTGTAGAGTGTAGTCTGTAGTCAGTTTGTAGAGTGTAGTCTGTAGCAGCTTGTAGAGTCCCCAGCCCTGGGGTGGGTAGACAAAGTGTAACATATGGGCTCCAACTGACGACCCGGCTCAAAAAGTCAGTAAGGAGATTATCATCATTGTATCCTCACACTTGGTGGATTATTGATAATCCGATGACAGATTTCCTTGTGTGTCACCTACCAGGAATTAGGGAGGTATTGGTGGGACGATGAGGAAATGTTTATTAAAAAAATTATACCGTGAAGATTAACAATTTGGTTAGGATGTTGAAAACTTGTTTTCTGACTTAAGTTTATGACATGTACGGTTGTGTACTATTGGAATTAAATAAATTTTTGTTTGGATCTATAAGTCTCATTTTTGTATGTGTGTTCAATTGTCAAGACTATCTTAACTTTTAACGAAAGATTATTATATAATACACATTAACAAAACAACAGCTTCATAGAATAGCCTAACCAGATGATGATATTGAGGTGAACATATTTAAAATGGAAATCGGAAAAAAAATAATTTTTTTTGACCAGCTTAATAAAAATGCTTGGATACCCTGGCTAAAAGACTGGTTACTTTTTATCACCACTTCTGGTCAGAATATGGACTGGTGCCAAATAGGACTTCTGTTATCTGGCAATAAAAAGGGGAAATAACACCAGTTATAAATCAATGTTTGGAGTTACTTTCCTGCCCGGCATTAACGGCCGAGTCTGGTCAGTGTCTTGTGGTTTATTTGTCCGTCTCTTCCCCCTCCCTCTCCGTCACCCGTTCGAGATATATGAGCTGTGTTATAAAAATAGATTATTAAGAACACGTAATTGCATGTATTTATTTCCCTGATGTCAGAGTTACAATGTTGTTAATGATTTCCCACCAGTATTTTACACATTTCTTAATAGGGCCTTGAATGTTTTCAAGCAAAAGAAATCTCATCTTTTTGATGAATGATTTTACCCCTAACCCCCGCCCCTACATTTCCTTACCCTAAAAGTTTGGATACATATTTGTTGTTGTTGTCGGATTCCTCGTTAAACTTGACAGCGATTAGACATGACGTCTGTCTGATACCAGGGTAACGACTAGGAGTGGTAGAGGCTAGAGGGGGGGATGTTACCACCAGGCCCTCTCCCCTGCAGGTAAGGTCAAAGGTGACCAGTCAACGCCCCCCCCTCCCAAACCTAACAGCCAGACGAATAAGTTGAGAGCACCAGTCACACGCCTGTCACACACACTAAAGCTCAAACTGATCAGAAGTCTTAATGAGGTTAGTGGCCACGCGCGCCCACTTAGCTATTTACAGCGCCGTCTTCAACCATGTACTGACGTAAATCGTTTGATTAAATCCATCTCATTTTTGTTAGTTTATCTGATCGATAAGCTGAGTGGCTCATTGACTGGTTGGTGTCTCAATGACTGGTTGGTGTGTTTTCAATAAGTGAGCAGTGTCTTGTTCAATCACCAACTACACATCTAGACTCCGTGTATTGTGGCCTAAACAAACCCTAGTTTATTAATAGACATCAAATGACTTATGTTATGTCATTGCAACCAATGAGTCTCCTGCTGCTAGTAATGACCCATTTAATAATCACGCACTCGTAGTGGACTATTGTGCGTGGTGCCAATAATGTTTACTGTCTCTTCTATTATTTGTGCTCTTTAAGAATATCTTATTTGGGTTAATAAAATAAAGTCACGAGAAAAAAATTAGATGAACGTTTAAACAAAATAATAATAAAGTGTGACGTACTCATTTTTCCGAAAAAATCGTTGTTTTATCTCCAATTCCCACTTGCAGACTCAGTAATTTCATTTCCAATTTTATTCCCACCTGCAGGTTCAGTTATTTCAAGTCTGTTAATGAAGCAATTGAAGCGATCCAGTGCAAACGTTTGTTTAATGCTTGACGCAGCATCCATCAAATTACCAATAATACGGAAATGTTTTTATTCAGTTTAATTAATTGGCTCAGCTTGTCTGCCGCCAACGTCATTCAAAGTTTGGCTGAAGGTCTCATTTTGAAAACAAGAAAAGTCTCTGAAATAATTTTGTTGGGATGTTGTTTGTTTGTTTTTTTTTGGGGGGGGGGGGGATGTCATGTTTTACATTTGACTTTTTGACCACGGTGTCTTTTTTTTATTTTTTTTAGCGATTTTATGTCAACAAATAGTTGAACCTGGTGTAGCATTTTGAATGTTTGACGACTGACGATCCCTGTTGTATTGTTTTGGCATTCTGTAACTTGTAACAACTCCGTCTGCATGGACAACATGGATCCTAATGGACAGGTGTTTGTGCCCTGGGGTTTATTCCCACGCATACAATGGTCTTGGGCTATCAGAAACCAATGTGGTTGACCTCAGGTCGCCGGGCTTGGATATTTTGTTTTATTGACACTAGTACAGTGCTAGTCAAAGCGGTGGTCCGCGGAACGGTTCCGGTGCGTGGGCTGTCTGTCGCTCCGGTCCCTGGAGCAATGAAAAAAAATGCTAAAAAGTTTTAGAAGAACTGATATATATATATTGTACTACCATCAGTGCCAGCATTATATGTATCTTATCAAAATATTGCTATTTCTGCCTTAAAATCCTTTTAAAAGTTCAAGAAAATAATTCTGCACTGGCCGATAAGAGTCGATTTATTTTCAGTCCCCGACTTCTCGGGCTGTAGTCGATACCCTGGCACGTTGTGTTGGCAGCATCGATTATTGTAGTTTGTGTTGGCAGCATCGATAATTGTAGTCGCACGTATAACTAGACAGCAAGTTATGCCTACCTTTAGCCCAATGCGTGTCGATGTAACTATACAGGAATGTAGGAGATGCAATATTTAGCCTGACCAAAGAACTGTAATATGACCACATGAAGGTCATATCTGACCAAAGGACTGTAATATGACCACATGAAGGTCATATCTAACCAACGGACTGTAATATGACCACACGAGGGTCATATCTGACCAAAGGACTGTAATATGACCACATGAAGGTCATATCTGACCAAAGAACTGTAATATGACCACATGAAGGTCGTATCTGACCAAATGACTGTTATTGGCCACACATACCAGGCCGTGACGAGCTAAATACAACGATGTGACTAGTGATTCTCACGTGTATTTTTTGTTACCAGCTTCGCCTCTCCCACCCCACCCCCTTACCCTCCAATCATCGAATGCTAAATAAATGAGAGGGTAACCCCAGGAAGCCGCTGTCCACGTTCAAGATAACGCTGCTGGGGCTCACTACTAAATATTCATACGATGAACATTGTCACACTAAAAACTGGACTTGGACAGAGAGTAACGAAACAAGTGAATTGAAGAATAGCTCAATAGCACACAAAAGAAATAACGACCAGTATTACCAGTCAAACAGATACATAGTGAAAGCTTTTGCCTTGAAACCGGCATTGTGTAAGATGACATCGTGTCGTTAGGTTAAACCTTAGCCTAAACGTAAAGTTACGCTTAAAGTTAACCCTAAATGTAAAGTTAACCTTTAAAGGTGAAGTATGTAACGTTAACTTTAAACGTAAAGTTAAGCCTATACACCTCACCATAGGTCGCGCGCGCATAACTTGGCACTCATGCATGCAGCCAGGTAGTTAAATCATATATTATTTGATACACAGGTGGCTACGTCATCATATCTTACATAATATACAGGTGCAGAAGTTGTAATGGAATCTGTCTATTTCCTTTACCTGTAAGAGTCATTAATTGGAAAGGGCTTACATTTTTAAAAATTAAATCAGACATACATTTTAGCAAGGAAAGGCTGCCTGTTTAGTCCATCCGCCTAGAAGGAAGATATGTAGTACAGATGCAATATGATGGTTGTTCAACCTTTAAGCCGACATCTTTGATATTCAGTATAATTATGAGCATCTTATCCATCCTCTTACAGTATCTCGTATTATCAACATTAAGTCTCTTCAGTTAGCAAACAGCATCGCTGTCCAGTTATCTTTCCATTAGCTTAGCTGTTGCTGTTGTTCCACCCAGCTAAAACACAATCAACAAATCGATAGATTCTCCAGTGCCTGTCGGGGAAGTCGATTCAGGTAGCTTTATAAACCCTCTCGTGAACAGCAGCTTACTACAGCCCTCTGTGGCAGAGTCTCGTTAGGGCCGTAAATGTGTCGTTATGACAAGAATATTGCAGGGCTCGAGTGTGTGACCCGAGGCTTGAGTAGTAGTATTTGAGACGTTAATGGCGAGTGCCGTGAGGTTGTGAGTTTTAGCGCGGTTTGTAGTGGTGCGAACTTGTTTTAGACCTTAAATAAATATTTTCAAAAAATGCAAGCTGCATCGTCGCTAATTGGCTTTGTAATTTCATTGATTTTTTTTTTTTTTTTTTTTTTTTTTTTTTGGGGGGGGGGGTTGTTTAAAATATTAAACACATATTGTTTCTTGCGTATTAAGTATACAGATATTTGGTTGGGGTGGGGTCTTAAATACCAACTAATAAATCAGAACTTTAAAGTTATAACGAATATTGCGAACTACAGATAAAGTATCGAATCCCAACACCAAAGATAAATATAGCAGCCGTCTGTTTCACCCTCATGAGATAATACAGTAATGAATTATTTTAAAAACAATATTTCCCGTCAACAAACCAGGTGTCATCATTACATTAAGGGAAATAATGCAACAAAGCTCTCAGCTTTGAACTTTGAAAGATTTTATGCTAGTCATGGAGAGTAAACAAAGCCACCAACCAATCAGAGAGCGCAAAATTTGACACATCTCCACCAATCAGGATATTTGAGGATGATGACGCACGGTGTAAACTTTAAATAAGTAAAGCAAAGATCATGTCATGTTGTTTAAATAATGAACACACCGTGATCCACATCGTGTCACTTGTGCCGTCTGTCCGAGAACTTGAGAACTGTTTTGCTTGAGGGCGGTTAATGTCAATCCTAACAACCTGTCATATATTTGGACTCTACATAGTGTCACCATCGGGTTGCGTAACAAGAATAGAGCACAGTTTAGAATGATGTTATTGCCTTCCTATGAATCATGAACACTACAGAATTAATTCAGATATAAAAATACCTTTTGTTTTATTGTCCTTTAAAGAATAGTTTTCCCAATTCTTTTAAACAAATGCCCATCTTAAACATATTGGTTTTAATTTCTCACGACTGCCCATATCTGACCTCATCAGTCATTCTCAATAATTGGTACCTTAGCATCATGGTGTCCATTAATCCATTACATAAAAAAGTAGAATCAGTTGTGTTTGTTGTCTGTTTTTCCTACCATCAGCTCTGTTGACCTGGATATTTAAAACGCTACTACCCCCAACCCCCCCTTTTTTTTAAAATACTGACCAGCTTTTGAATTTCAACTTACTTCTTACTTCTTGCCTGTGTCCCTCGTCTCTATCCCATGTGCAAACATTTGGAGACTAGAACAAGTTTATCTTCCATTAACAATGGTCGATGTGAGTTTTGTCTCTTGGAGAGTTACAGACACAAAGTCAGTGCGAGACTTGTCTGCTTGGAGATACTAATCTCTTTCAGAGAGATGCGCCATGCGTTCTTTCTCTTGTCATTTTCCCTCGAGTTACGCTCGAAAAGTGAAGCCGTTTTAATGATTTAACTTTTTATTTTTTTGCTTTGTTGGAAGTTGAGCAAGCAATTACCATTTTTATACTTGACATGGTGCTTTTCAGTACACATGTATGTTTAACGAACCAGCGCATGATCATCTATACAACAAACGTTTGCCATGATGGCGAAAAGAAATATATCAACTACTGCTCATTAACTTCTTTAAAGCTTAACAATCTTAAGGGCGCGACTATGTTAGGCTGACCTTCCAGTGAATGCTATATGAATGTTTCGGTGTCTACCTACCGCTCACGCATGGGGTAATACAGTAATAGGCTTGAGCCTCACAACTCCCCAGACTGACACAATGGTCGATTTGTCTCCCTGCTAAACCTCTCGTTCAATGCGAGGCGTGAGCGAGGGGAAAACGGGTGGAAGTCAAAATTGGGGGGTGGGGGGGGGGGGGTAAGTAAATCAGGAAACGGGATAAGTAGATGCATTTTAGCAGAAGTTTCTCTTTGCTAGAGGTTCTCACAGTTTGCAACATAGAATACTTCTCTAGTGTGTATATTAAAATAATATAGAAATAAATTAAAGATCTCTAAAATATATTCATCCATTTTTACTTTATAACTTTGTATAAATGCACCACACTCACATACACATTACACCACAAGTAAAAGTTACTGCACATATACACATCACACGACATGTGGATGTTACCGCACACGTATAACTTTGTCCAATTATGGGCCCGGACGCTGTTCGGATGACATTTTGATTTAAATGGTTGTTGACACACATAGACATGACAGGAGAAAGGAGGCCGGCAGGTGGGGGGGGGGCGGGCTTGGCAGGTGGGGTGTTGGGAGGATGATTGGTGGGAGGTAATGCGTAACCCAGGGTTGGGGTGGGTGGGGTAACTGTAGAACATTGAGTATTACCATATTAACAACGGTTGGGGTGGGTGGGGTAACTGTAGAACATTGAGTATTACCATATTAACATGAGTTCAAGGGAGACTTTAAATGTCCGGAAGTTGATGTCAGTTGTGAGGGGGTACAGAACAACAATCGTTACTAGTAATGGATTTGAAGAAATTGATTTGTTTTTATTAGCTGTTTCTTTTCCAATGTTCAACACTGAGTCAGACTTGGAAGAAAATAATAAAAACCAATTCAGTTTGTAAATGATAAATACTTTCAATGAAAAATTATTGACAAAGGACATAGACGATCTAGTGTTTAAGATTGGTATGTAGTGGAATAAAGAATTTGATAAACAAAAAATTACCGTCCTTCCCCACCCACTTCACAAATTGTATCTTTGCTCTTAACATCAAATTAAGTAGGACTGTTAAGGCTTTGACACATTTATTTTCCTCCTGCGACTACCCCTAACTCTGTTGGTGACATTTTCCATGGCTGTCAGGAGAACGTAATCCAGTCGCCAATCTGGTTCACGAGTTACGGGACTTGTAGAGCTGTGGTATGTATTCAGTACTGTGTACACTGTACATTTTGGTGTTTACCTTCTAATGTGTACCTCTTACTATGTATTCCCTACTTAGTGATCTGTGAAGTGTTCTGTCTGCCTGCAATGATATGACCAATTCAAATGAACGAAGTGCAAAGAACTAAAATATCTTGAATGACTTCGAAATCTCCAAATCAGACGATGGTACATTAGTCATTAGTACATTATATAGCACCTGATACATTTCCTACTAACATTAGTACATTATATAGCACCTTATACATTTCCTACTATTAGGGGTGAAAAAATAAATCTCAAATCAATTCTATGTCATAATCATAACGGTTTTGATGAAAGTAACATTTTGTTATCTTCTGAAAAGCTATCAGTAATCTATACGAGGACCACCACTCCTTCCCCACCCTCCTTCATCTTTCCATCCCTGTTATTGTTGTTTGGTTAACCCACGTAGCCCGCAAGATTTTCTCCGTTGTTCCTGTGGTTCCTGTGACTATCGGCTGGCTGCCCGGCCCCTCGCCAAGTTCCGGCAACCCTCCTGTCTTCCTCGCTGTTCCCTCACGCCGACAGGCAGACACGTGTTCCCGATATAATGTTGATCTCATGCATCTTTCATGATACGATCCCATCTCTAGCGAGGCCACGGCGATGGTAAAGAGAATACGTTAATGCGTTCGTCCCTCAATCGTATCTTTCTTTTCAGAAAGGTTTTTGATGGCAACGTCATGATGTAGATTGTTACATACATACATCATCTCACCTACACAACTTACGTCCCATATTATCCTCCCTCTCTTCCATCCCTATTGCTGTATTCATTTCTCGCCCCTCTCCCTGTCATCCCACTGTTCAAACACAGGCCACATAACTACTCGTTCGGAAGTTCGTCTGATCTTTCTCATTATCCTCCCGTTTCTCAATTCACCGCGTCCCTCCCGCTTCATTACCTTCTCCCATTATCCACTCTTTTTACCTCATTGTCTTTATTTAAAATCTCTTTGTAATAATTTTCTTCCTCATGTCCAACACCCTACTTCTCCTAAACCATCTTCTCATAGACACCACTGCTTTCTCTTTCAGACATTTCTTATAAATCCACCCCCCCCCCCAAAAAAAAAAAAAAAAAAAAAATAAATCACTTGTGACATAACTTGTAGCCGAGAAAACTACGTGTTTTTATGTTGTAAATAACAAGTACCATATAGTGTCAAGAAACTTTGGCGTTCTCTTTCCGTACACCCCCACACACACGCACACGTATGTCTAACACCCCTCCCTAGTCCAATACCCATACATATATTTCAACTGGTTGTTATATTTTGTTTATAAATCTGTATATTTTTATACACTTATTTAATCTGAACATATTCTACACTTGTCACGTGACCCCGTGTCTAACTTGATGGTGAAGATTAACATAATTTCAGATTCAAAAATAAATAAATACGTTTTACAAAGCATATTTCTCTACTGTGAATTGAAAAAAAAAATAAATAAATAAAAAATAAAAAACAACCCAAAATATTAGGTTTGGAAAAAAAACGCGTTAGCTATTTATAATATTTTCCAAGATGTATTATGAAAAAAAAAACCCACCACCACCACCAACAAGGGATCTTGTTTGTTTATTGAAAGATAAGCATGTCATGGCGGTCATAGAAATAAAGTGAAAGCCGGTGTTTCGAATATCTGTGTCTATGTGTTGTCAAGTGTGGACACAAGAAGTTTGTGTTTCTATTCCTGTGGAGCAGATGTTTATCACTGACTTCTACAGATGCCATCTTTCTTGTCTTAGTTGAATAGATGTCCATTTATTGCAGGGTAATGTTTACGGATGAGTGTAGGAAGCGTAACCGATTTAAGCTTACTGTCACGTGACAACTCATCATAATCACCATACACACAGGCGCAGAAAACTCTACCACCATTCACACCAGCACAAACAACTCATTCACCATATAACAGGGTTAGATTATCAAAATTTGACATTTTTAAAAGATGATTAGACCTGAAATGTGTTTTTTGGGTTGCCTTTTTGGCATTTTCCCTTGAAAAAAAAATTATATAATATAATATTATCTTTATTTAAAGAAATCACCATAAGTCAATTGAACTTGAACTTGAACTGTCCCTTAACCCGACGCTGGGTCATTGGGGCACCATTTTGAGCTGCGCACTAACTCATGCCAAGTGTCACGGTTCTGAGCTGCCTTCTGAGAATTGCTAAATGAAGTCAATATCCTTATTAATTATTTTCTATTTTTGAATAGCTCAAGTGATCTTAAACATTCTTGACAGTTTAACGAGGAGGCTGTTAATATTAAGACAAAGTTAGTTACAGTATGCAGATCACACTTTTAGACGCTATTTTTAGAGTCAGGGCTGTAAGCAAAAAAAAAATTTAAGTGGAACTTGTTGCGCGTTTTTTTTTGATGTGACGTCACAGTTCTTCAAAGACCCTCCCCCTCTATACCTCGTCATAAATCTTTGACACCCTCCCGCCCCCTAGGTGCTGACGTCATTATGGTCGACATTTTTCGTATAACAAAATGTTGGCCTTTCTCTTTTTTTTGTGTGCCGACATTTTGGCTTTTTATCCAAATTCTAATCTGGCAAACCTGCCATGCAAACAAGCATAGGCAACTCATCATAACCACCATACACACATGCACAGACAAGTGAACCAGCATATACACAAGGACAGACAACTCATATACAACTCAACCAGTATACACACAAGCACAGACAACTCAACCACCATACACACAAGCTTAGATAACTGAACCACCATACATGAAACCATCACTTTATTCTCCCCCCCCTCTATTTTTTCTATTCAGTTTCAGGAGCAAGAATGTCCACCAAATATAGAGATCGTTAATAAAAAGGGTGGGGGTGGGGGTTGCTGTTTTTATCTGTTCCTGAGACGAGAAATAAATGGTTCGCCAAGAACAGAATTACCAAGTATTGCTACACAAGTTATTACACCCCATTTATAACACCACATAACACCCCATTTATAACACCACATTTATAACACCACATTTAAACGCGCTGCATCAATACTTGCAGACTTTTGTATTCTCTGTTTTATTACAAGCCCGTTTTATTATTTGGCATGCTTTATGGGCGCACATCATTGCTGTTGAGGAATCCCTTAGATATGTTAAATAGCGTTACGTCATCGGATGGTATCACTCGTGATTATAATAGCATTACGCTGCTCAGTCGGGGTGTCGCTGGACGACACGGGCGCGAGGGTCGGTTATTGATCCAGTGACACACTGCAGCGGGCAGGCTCGATCAGCCGGTTCCACGCGGTTCGCAGAGCTCTCTGTCAGTTGTCGAAATAACCGTTGTTTCTTATCGGGGGCAACGCGTGTTCGGATGGGCTCGTCTGGATGTGATGAGTAATTTAATCTTAGAAAAATAAAATAAGTCGGTGGGGACGGGAGAGATCGGATCGGTTGCCTCATACCTGTAAGAGGAGATTGTATCGATTCGATGGGGATCCTCATACCTGTAAGAGGAGATTGTATCGATTCGATGGGGATCCTCATACCTGTAAGAGGAGATTGTATCGATTCGATGGGGCTCGGATGTTTTACAAGAAACTCCGAGACACCTGATACAAGTTGTTAGCATTTGAGAATACTTGTTAATATAACATGAGCGCACATATGTCAATACATCTTGTATAAAAACTGTTCTGATATTGCATGGGCTTCTTACTTAGATTGTCAAGAGAAATATGATATTAAAGTAATTAAATAAATTGATAATAATCTCATTGGGTACTTAATAACTTGATATAACATGCGGGCTCCATCAGTATCAGACCCCCTCTGTCCCTGCAGTCATCAATACACCTTTCACCCCAGAATGGCTAGTTTACCGTAGGCCTCGAATGACCAGTAGACCCTAGGTCTTGAATGACAAGTTGATCGTTGATCCTGAATGACCAGTTGACCAAAGGCCCTGAAAGACCAGTTGACCGTACTTAACCCTGAAGGTACAGAAGAAGCCCCCCTCCCCCCATTTTCAAGCATCATCCTCCATCCAGCCCACAATACAATAAGATTACATTAAATTCTGTCATCCCCCCCCTAATTTTTTTACCCCCTCCTTCACTTTCACCTAAGCCTAAAGCCCCGCCATGCGTGACTTGTCCCAATTCATCTCTCCCTGGCCGACCCCTGTGTTTGGTTTAATCACATTTCGTGACAAGGCCTTCATGTCTTTACATTTACTAACAATTTCACTTTGTTTTGTTGGTTTTAAGATTTTATCTCAAGGATTCTCAGTATGGCCCAATATAGGGGATTGGGGACTTTAGTGCTAGGGATGACGAAAAAATTAAAGTACTTTTTATTTCTTTCTTTCTGAATTTATCTCTATAAATTGTAAAGACAGCCCGATTTATTTTCAACTAAGCCCCTATAGATTTCTAGCATATTTCCATGCATTTTGAAGACACCTCCATAATTGTCAGCATAACTACTTAGGTCCTGGCTTATGTTCCTTTCATTGCTGGCTTACCTCCATACATTGGTCTTTGGTGGCATAGCTCCAGATAGCGCGGAGAAAATACTACTAAAATAAATTAAAATTTAAAATGACAGGGCTCAGTTTCTTATTAATATGCACCCAATGCGTCGCGCGATGTCTATTTTTAGATCGAACAAATACAGCAGACAGGGCTCTGGTGGTGCGCAGCGGTAGGCGCGCAACGCCGTGTGGGTATATCGATTCTCATCTGCTCTTGTATCGATTGTTGTCCACCAAGAGCTCTCCAGTGCCGCGTTTAGCAACACCCTCTTGTCTCCCCCTGCCACCATCTCCCAGCAAACCCTGACCTTCTAGTTCTGGACATTTCTTCCGTCTCTCGGTGTTGTGACATTATCCGTCATTCCGGTCATAATGTTGCTGGTTTGGTCTATGGCCTTCTCTTGTATTTCTGTCGGGATGTACACGTCATTGTGTCAGTCGGTTCTCTGATCTCCCCTCTATTGCGCCCCGGACGCCCCTTGTCAGATCATTGCTCCGCCCCTAACTCGGTAACTATAACCCGTTGACACAACCTTACAAGGGTTGAGATCCCCTGCAGTCGATTTGCGTGAAAAGTAGTCTGTAACTCGTAAACAAAACCTTAAATACACTTGAACGAGGACACGACAAGAGAGGAAATTGTGCTCGTTTCGTACTACCAACTTGTATCATGCAATCAATAAAACTGTTGCCTGTGCCAGGCGATTTTTCGCCCCGGGTCTCGCCTATTAATGCTTCCCGTCTACAAAATTGTTTACTTTAAAGTAATTAGAGAAGCAATAACTTACATTCGCCTATTTATTGTGTCCCTACATGAGTTGATTCAGGACATGTAGATGCTTCGAATTATTTATCTTAAATACCCCACGCATGAAAATTTCCTATACATCAAAGCTGTTTTTATAACGCTGAGTTTGAGCCCACACTGATTGTGAGACGTCACATCACGTCCTACTTGAAGACCGGGGGGGGGGGCTTGGGAGTCCGTACATTTAATTAAAACCCCTGCACGTCTTATTTCAAAGTAAAATACATTAAACTTTATGTTAACATATTACATTTAAATTAAAGGCGGGTTTTATTTCAGGCCCATCTAAGATCGATTTTTTCCTGCTTAGTAATAGAAGGTTACAACGTGTATAATTAAACTTAAAACTTTAACGTTTTATAAAAAAATCAGCGCTGTAACTTCAGCTATTAATTCATGTATTTGAAGTTACTACTTTATCATACAAGAACTAATGCAACATTCTGACTCAACCCTTAAACTTAGTCTTTTAAACTTGTAAATAAGCCACCCGACTTCCTCCCCTTCCCCCCTCACCCGCTCACCAACTGTTCTTCAAACTGCGGCTAAAATGTCCATTTAATTGACATAATTTAAAAAAAAAGAAGTTTAGGCCGGTCTTTCCTTGTAAGTCACTTTGGTATAGTGTTAGCCACTGACCAAGTGTTACTAGGTGCCCAAGCCACTGACTGACCAGTGATGTGTTTCTACGTGCCCAAGCCACTGACCAGTGATGTGTTACTAGGTGCCCAAGCCACTGACCAGTGATGTGTTACTAGGTGCCCCACAAACACGAGGCAACTTTCTCCCAACGAGACGTGCCAGTCCTCGGTTAATATTTGTCTAGCACTCACAATGGAACTTTGGTTGGTGGGAGGGGGTATAAATTGAGGAGGGAGAAAAAATGAAGTTGATGGAAAAGCTGAAGCCTGAAAGTTTGAAAAGGGTGGGGGGACACAGTTGGTAGTCACCAGTGATCCGCCCTTGTTTACAGAGGAAACACGAGACTGTTTGGTTGGTAAGAGAGTTGGTACACGGAGGAACAGGTCACTAACTATTTTGTCCCCTAATAGAGGATCACGTGATTTAGCAATTTAAAAAAAAAAATTTAAAATATTCCCGTTAAATCCATTACAATTAACCTATACTTTAATAACAGAATTTAAATTATTTTATTTAAAATAAATTCTTCAAGGAAACCGAGACACACAAATTTAACCGCTGCTATGAAAGCCACAATCAACTCCTTAAAAAGTAATCGGTGATGTAAAATTGTTTTTTTTAGAGTAATCGAATTCTGATTAATTAAATAGTGTCCTCTTCAGGAAAAAGAGAAATCCGAAATGTCCATTAAAAAGTGTATTCCATGGCCACACTTATTTATGCGTTCCATGATTAGTTTCAGCAGAGGACTATAATTGCTTTCGATCAGTCCTCGTCTTTTCTCTCATCCACACCTCGTCTTTTCTCTCATCCACACCTCGTCTTAGCACTCATCAATTCCTCGTATTACCTCCTATCCAGTTCCCTTATTTTTTGTTTTAAAACGCAGTTCTCATATTATTTATTATTCAGTCTTCCTATTTCTTCCCCCCCCCCCCATTACTTCTATTTCCCCACATCCCTGTCCAGTTCCGTTATTTATTTCATTGAGTTCTCGTGTTTTCTACCTGTTAGATTTCTCGAATTCTCTATTTTGGACTCTGAAATATCGACTTGTGTGCCAAGCTGTACTAGTAAAACTTAAATGTTATTTATCTATAAACGGGTGCTCTGTGAACTTGTATCTAGTTATTAGCTATATCCTATCCCAATAACCTAAATAGAGTATCCTCAGTAGCCTAACCCACATAGCCCAACTGAACCATTCAATTTATCATTACTGAAGAAAAAAAATTCCTGATCTTTGCAATACCACGATGTTACTGAGGGGTGGGGGGGGACTAAATTGAATTTGAGCGAAAATAGCCCGGAGTGTAACCCAAAGTTTTGTTTGGTTGTATCAAAGGCTCTCAAATAGGGTAGAAAGGGCTCTTAAGGTTTAAAATGTATCCTTCGATTAAAAAATACTTTCACCCCATTTCTTTGTAACATCACGTCATCTATTCATCTTCTCTTATAACGCGTGCATCCCATCCACACTTTGACGATGATTCCATACCCATGTTAGCCATCAAGCGATGTGGAAGGATCCAAGATGGCGGTATCTGGACTTTCGCTAATCGACGTTAGCCTCGGTGTCAATAAGTTTTGTTCCCAAGGAAAGCTGGGGCGCTTGAAAATCAATGAGGGGGCTAGGAAATCGGTCACGAGGCCACAGTGAGGGAATGTCAGTTAAATGGACGTGCGTGTGAGGTATTAGTTTAGGGATTCTTAAACCCGGGATGACTGGACATCCTCAGATTCTAGAGGCAATGTCTGCAGTGTTTTTATTTTTCAAATCTTGGGTATGTAAGGAATAAGGCGATACAACAACTTTAAGAACCACTGTACAAGTGCCAAAGACATGATATATTACAGAATATGAAGAATATAAAAGGTCATTTTGTTACCACCAGGACTCAGGTCGCCGGGGTTCGGACTGGGTGTTTATATTATTTAAAAAACGACTGTTGGCCCAGTGTCCACAAGCCTTCCAACTACTCTAGGTCGGCATCTAATTAGCTATGGTTGAGTCCTATAACCTTCCTAACCAGATCACGAAATACACCAGCGACACTTGCATGCGCGCTAATACTATTAGTACTATAGTAACACCCTACGCACACATAGAAAGTCAGAGTGCTTTGGTTATGCTGTAAGTCTGGTTCATCTGCAGACAGCATTTTTCTGGTCCTTGTTAATCTAGTGAGCGCGGTAAAGAGATGACCAAATGTTTTGAACTTGGAATTACGACATGGCCACTGGACATTGGGCACATCTCCAGATTTAAATGACACCACAGATGAGATGTGTTCACCAACTGCGCGGATTTTTTACTTCCCTTTATGCTTGTCCTACTTTAACAAAAAAATTAAATGAAAATAAAGAATACCATATGGCTTGTGTGATGTGTGTGTTTGTGTCTGAAAGGGGGGTGGGGATAACGTCAGGGAATAATCTGTAAATGACATTGTTAGATTCTCTTCTTGTATCCATTATTTGAAAGTAATGTGATACCATGGAGTAGATCCACTAAAACTTATCAACTTTAACAATCGTGCCGTGAGATGGACACACGTGATAAAACAACTTGATCATTCAGTAAAGTTATATAAAATTATATGCTGACGCTCAACGCGTAACCTTTAGGTTGGACATTCCATCGTTCGAGACTGGGCGAACCTGGGAATTTAAGGGAACAATTTCCTGCCGAGGCTATTTGTCATGAAACTCAAAAAGTAATAACTTATCTGTATAGAACGACATTTTCTAGACTCTGTCAAATGTTTTTAGTGTATATAAAGGCATCTTTAGACTTTGTTAAAAGACATGTCTTTATATAACGGAATGTCTAGGCTATGCCAAATAACTTGTCTGTTTAGAACGGTATCTCTGGGCGCTGTTAAATGCTTAGATTGTATACAGCGGCTGCTGTAGGTGATGTTTAAGTGGTGTTAAAGCTTATCCTGTGATACCTACAATAACTCGCACCCGTCCATTGTTTCATCCAAAAAGAAAAAAAAATTAAAATTCAGTGTCGCAAAGTTCTCTCGTCGCAACACGCCATTTCTGCAAATAGTTGATCAATTTATGTTTGAAAAACATACAAAAGAACTTAACTACTTGTATTTGCCCAATAAGGATGTATTTAAAAAAAAAATTAATAAAAAATTATTAAACAAAAAATTTAAAAAAAAAGACGAATTGAATTTTGTAGCTGTTTGGAATGCACAACCAATTTAAACCACTTCATTACCATAATTACCCCAATACGTAAGGAAGGGAAGCCCGGCGAACACCCGTCCAGCTACCGGCCCATTTCCCTCACGTCGTGTGTGGGAAAGGTAGCGGAACGGTTAGTGAACGCACGGCTTTATTGGTACCTCGAGAAAACCAAAAGCATTCCGAAGGCTCAGGGTGGGTTCCGCAAGGGACGCAACCCGATGGACCAAGCACTACGCTTAATTCAGACCATGACAAACGAACTCCAGATGAAGAACCACACAGTTGCGGTGTTCTTCGATCTAAAGCAAGCATACGACAAGGTGTGGCGTGGAGGGCTACTATACAAATTACAGCAGTTAGGTGTCACTGCTAAAATGTACGGCTGGGTAAAATCGTTCCTCACGGACAGAACGATCAAGACACGGCTTGGAGAAGCGCTATCCAGTGAGGCACGACTGGAAGACGGGCTCCCACAGGGCTCAGCGCTTAGCTGTACATTGTTCTTAGCCTACGTCCACGACCTACAAGGCATACTCGAGTCCCAGAATGCCATGTTTGCTGACGATCTGGTGATATGGAGTTCGGGAAAGGACGTCGCAACACTGCAGAACCGGCTGCAACATGATCTGAACCGTATTGAAAAATACGCCAGCCAATGGCGCCTAGAGGTAAATACGGAAAAAACGGTCCATTCCATTTTCACTAATGGACGGAATGCTCTGAAGCATGAGGTGGTGCTTCAGATCTGCGGTAAGAGGCTAAATTGGGACCGGACACCAACGTACTTGGGTATAAAGCTGGACCAAAAACTCCAGATGCATAACCATGTACGTGAATTATGCGCCAAAACCACAGCTAAACTGTCCCTGGTGAAGAAACTGGCTAGCACGAGTTGGGGAGCGGACGCAAGACTACTAAGAGCTCTCTATCTTGGTAGCGTGAGAAGTGCTATTGATTACAGCCTCCCGGTCCAGGCCTTTGCGAGCCGTACGGCTCTAGAGGGCTTGGACCGAATACAGAACCAAGCTCTACGGTTCGTATGTGGGGCGTTACGTACCACACCCACCGCTGCGGTAGAAATAATGTCAAACGTAGAACCCCTGGCGATAAGGCGAGAAAAGGCAATCATGACTACGGTGGAGCGATACCGTAGGTTGGAACATGATGAACCCTGCTACCAACTGCAAGACCGTTGGGTTAAGAGGACAAGACTGAAGAGACCCTCCTTTATGGACGCGGTCCACGAACTTGAAGACTCAGTCCCCCTACCCAAGCTCAGGGAACGAATGCAACTGGTCCCTGCTCGAGGACCTCATGAAAGCCTTAACTCGCCTGATATACGTCTGACACTGGCAAATACCGCGGTGACAAAGGCCAGTCCCGTCGAGCTTCTGCGAGACGAGACTCTGCGCACAATCGAGGCCTATGGAGACAGCGTGGTAAAAGTCTTCACGGACGGCTCACGTTTAAGAGATGGCAAAAGTGGATACGGTGTACTAATTCAATACCCCCAACCTGGACCGGACAGCGTAGAGCTGTCAGGGCCGTGTGGATCTACGAACAGTAGTCACGAAGCCGAACTGGACGCGATACACAAGGGTTTGAAGGAAGTACGCCGTCGTCTAGCTAAGAGAAAGAGTTTCCCGACTGTCGTGGTCTTCACCGACTCTCGGTTTTCGCTCGAAACCTTGAGTCGAAGCTCTCTGGAGGCCAAGATAGTAAGTGCCATTCTGGACACAGTTGGTGATATCCTGGCACGTGGCGGCAAGGTGGTTCTGCAGTACACGGCTGGACACTGCGGTACGGCCCAATCAGACAGGGTCGACGCACTGGCCAGGGCAGGCGCAGCCCAGCCCCAACCCGATAAGCCCTTGACCCAACTGGGGG
>MUZC01000683.1:2160-18712 GCA_002072015.1 Radix auricularia | reverse complement strand
GTATCTGAGAGCCACAGGTCAGTACCAGAAGAGTGTTGGAAAAAGTATTTCTCCTCCCTCCCCCAACAAACTCTGGCGCCACCAGTCTCGACAATTCTGGTTACTCCTCCCCCCTCTATCGACCACAGGCTCGGGTTCTGTAGCACACTCAACTAGCCCCGGCACTCGTGTTACGCAATCGATACCAGTGGCTTTCACGATTCCACTAGGATGTGATGAATCCGAAACGGGGAAGTAGGCAAAGGGCTCAGTAGCTACATAAAAGTTCCTAGAAATACATTGGTGCATGGCACAATGGCACACTGGCACTGTGAAATAATTAGTGCATGACAATCTGGCACAATGAAATAATGGGTCCATGACACGCTGACACAAGGAAATTTATGCATGGCGCACCGGCACAAAGAAATGATTGAAGCATGACACACTGACACTAATGAAATAATGGGTCCGTGACACACTGACACTATGAAATAATGGGTCCGTGACACACTGACACAATGGGTCCGTGACACACTGACACTATGAAATAATGGGTCCGTGACACACTGACACTATGAAATAATGGGTCCGTGACACACTGACATTATGAAATAATTAGCACATGACAATCGGGCACAATGAAATAATGGGTCCTTGACACGCTGACACAAGGAAATATATGCATGGCGCACCGGCACAATGAAATATTCCATGGCGCACCGGCACAATGAAATATTCCATGATGCACCGGCACAATGAGATATTCCATGGCGCACCGGCACAATGAAATATTTCATGATGCACTTGCACAATGAAATATTCCACGATGCACCGGCACAATGAAATATTCCATGATGCACCGGCACAATGAAATGAAGCGCCGACAGAAAGCAATACTCATTGGTGCATGTTAAATTTAGTTCATTGAAATATTTTGGTGCGTGGTGCTCCAGTCTAATGGAATATGTTAATATCTGACCTACCATCACAATGAAATATAGTTTGGAGAATGGAAAAAATGCCTATATCCTATGTGTTTGAATATGCAAACTACGGATGGGTTTTGTTTTTAATGAAAGGGCACGTAGTTGACATCTACATTACCTTGGGATTTAATTAATAAAATACTAATAACTGTATTAACTGTTACTCTTTTTTTTTCATTTTCTGTACCTGTAAGGGTTCACCGCAAACGATGTAAATAGATCTGTCAGGGTTCACCGCTAACGATGTGAATAGATCTGTAAGTGTTCACCGCTAACGATATGAATAGATCTGTAAGTGTAAGTGTTCACCGCTAACGATATGAATAGATCTGTAAGTGTAAGTGTTCACCGCTAACGATGTGAATAGATCTGTAAGGGTTCAATGTTAACGATGTGACCATATCTGTAAGGGTTCAGTGTTAACGATGTGACTAGATCTGTAAGGGTTCAGCGCCAACGATGTGACCATATCTGTAAGGGTTCAGTGTTAACGATGTGACTAGATCTGCAAAGGTTCACCGCTAACGATGTGACCATATCTGTAAGGGTTCAGTGTTAACGATGTGACCATATCTGTAAGGTTCAGCGCCAACGATGTGACCATATCTGTAAGGGTTCAGTGTTAACGATGTGACCATATCTGTAAGGGTTCAGTGTTAACGATGTGACCATATCTGCAAGGGTTCACCGCTAACGATGTGACTAGATCTCTAAGGGTTCAGCGCTAACGATGTGACTAGATCCGTAAGGGTTCACCGCTAACGATATGACCATATCTGTAAGGGTTCAGGCTAACGATGTGACCATATCTGTAAGGGTTCAGGCTAACGATGTGACCATATCTGTAAGGGTTCAGGCTAACGATATGACCATATCTGTAAGAGTTCAGGCTAACAATGTGACCATATCTGTAAGGGTTCAGGCTAACGATGTGACCATATCTGTAAGGGTTCAGCGCCATCGATGTGACCATATCTGTAAGGGTTCAGGCTAACAATGTGACCATATCTGTAAGGGTTCAGGCTAACAATGTGACCATATATGTAAGGGTTCAGGCTAACGATGTGACTATATCTGTAAGGGTTCAGCGCTAACAATGTGACCATATCTGTAAGAGTTCAGCGCCAACGATGTGACCATATCTGTAAGGGTTCAGGCTAACGATGTGACCATATCTGTAAGGGTTCAGCGCCAACGATGTGACCATATCTGTAAGGGTTCAGGCTAACAATGTGACCATATCTGTAAGGGTTCAGCGCCATCGATGTGACCATATCTGTAAGGGTTCAGGCTAACGATGTGACCATATATGTAAGGGTTCAGGCTAACAATGTGACCATATCTGTAAGGGTTCAGGCTAACAATGTGACCATATCTGTAAGGGTTCAGGCTAACAATGTGACCATATATGTAAGGGTTCAGGCTAACGATGTGACCATATCTGTAAGGGTTCAGGCTAACGATGTGACCATATCTGTAAGAGTTCAGGCTAACAATGTGACCATATCTGTAAGGGTTCAGGCTAACGATGTGACTATATCTGTAAGGGTTCAGCGCTAACAATGTGACCATATCTGTAAGAGTTCAGCGCCAACGATGTGACCATATCTGTAAGGGTTCAGGCTAACGATGTGACCATATCTGTAAGGGTTCAGCGCCAACGATGTAATCACAGCAATCAATACTGTTGTCCGACTCTGGTTGTTTGTAGTACTAGCCTCTGGGTGGGATCAAGCCGTCCATTAAAGTATTACCGCGTGTTTATTTAAATTGGGCAACTGATGACCTAACGGCTTGAAAGGCTTTTGAGATTGTGACCCATTAAATGTCTTATAAGATTGTGCCCCAGGGACTCAATGGTCCCATAAGATTTTGTCCCAGTGACTCAATGGTCACATAAGTATGTGTCCTAGTGACTCAATAGTCTCATAAGATAGTGAATAGTCTCATAAGATAGTGACTCAATGGTCTCATAAGATTTTGTCCCAGTGACTCAATGGTCACATAAGAATGTGTCCTAGTGACTCAATAGTCTCATAAGATAGTGACTCAATGGTCACATAAGAATCATTAAAGTGTTCCAGTGACTCTATAGTCCCATATTTATGTCCCAGCGACTCAATGGTCCCATAGATATTGATCCAGTGACTCAATGGTCCCATAAGATTGTGTCCCATTGACTCAATGGTCCCATAAGGTTGTATCCCAGTCACTCAATGGTCCCATAAGATTGTGTCACAGTTACTCATTGGTCCCATAAGATTGTGTCACAGTTACTCATTGGTCCCATAAGATTGTGTCACAGTTACTCATTGGTCCCATACTTTTTTTTTAATCAAGAAAGTAAACGGGTTAATAATTATTAGTCAAAGTGATACTGTAAATTTAAGTTCAGTTATAAGTGGGAAGCTATAGTAATAAAAGTGATACTGTAAATTTAAGTTCAGTTATAAGTGGGAAGCTATAGTAATAAAGTGATACTGTAAATTTAAGTTCAGTTATAAGTGGGCTGCTATAGTAATAAAGTGATACTGTAAATTTAAGTTCAGTTATAAGTGGGAAGCTATAGTAATAAAGTGATACTGTAAATTTAAGTTCAGTTATAAGCGGGAAGCTATAGTAATAAAGTTCAGGGACAAATAAAGTACTCGTACCATCTCTATGCCATCTTAACCTTAATCTTTGATGTCTTGGAAAACTTTTTTGGAGCAAGGATTCTCCAATCATGTGTGGCTGGTATGTCAGAGACTTCTTGACCGTCCCATGTCGCTTTCCTGATAAGAGACGGACACTCAACCCCCCCTCACCCACCCACACACGTTGAAGAAATAACAGACCAGGACTTAATTGTTTAACTGCGGGGTTTATCTTTGGCAAACGTCATGTTATTTAACTTAAGTAACGCGTTCCGTTAGATTTACAGTTCCAGAATTAATTTACATACTGTGAGCCCAGAATCTATAAATCAATTGCTGAATGTTGGACCTTTTTTATCTTCTTTTTTTTTTCGGGGGGGGGGGGCAAGTTAACTTGAATAATTATGCACCAATCGGCTTTCAGATTTATATTGGTGAGAGCGGTATTTTTTAATTATTTTTTTTGCGTTGGGTTGGTTTGGGGGGGGGGGGGGGTTTTGGTGGGGGGAAGNATTTAGTTTTTTTTTTTTTTTTTCCCCCCCCCCCCCCCCCCCTGTACGGGAGATAAACCTGTCTGTTGTCTTGTCCTCCATTGAACCAGCAGTCACGTCCCCTTGGTTTGTGCTGGCAATGAATTGTGGCGTTCTGTAGATTTATTTGGTCAAATTGATACCCTCCCCCCTCCCTCCCGGGTTGGACAATGAAACGTCAAAACCAGTCTTATTGGTTGTCATAGTTACCCTATGACTGCCCACCCCCCCAAGGTTTGAGTAATGTTGGTATGTGGGGATGGGGAGGGGAGGCGCTTGTAACAAAGATTAATCCAAGAAAGTCCCAATATGATCGTGACGCTGGATATCGCTTAGACACTCAATGGTCTACACTGTTTAGAAAGTGATGGTCGCTGGAGTTTTGGTTTAATACACCGTCCACCAGCGTAGTGAATATCATTGGACTGTTACTTAAGCCATGAGATCGTACACTCACACCGGCACCATGCACAGAGCTGCATGTAATCAACACACATGCATGTATCTCTGCTGGGCCGAGCGTTTATCGCCATGACTTCCCCGCCCAGGACTTGTCTAAATTCTCAGCTGTTGTTAAAACCAGACCAGAGGTGGTTTAATGAGGAAACAGGGAGGGAGGGGCGGGATAATGAACCTAAGAGATAGTTCTCCTATCTCGAGGCATTGTTGGAGCCTGAATCATGCACCTATTAATTTAACTGAGCCTTTCAAATGTTGATTATAATGCTATTGTCATATTCTAATTTAATTTAGGCACGTCTTTCTTGTCTGCATGTATATGTGATATTTTTCCTAAAATAAAATGCAATGATTTTCGAGGATCAGGTGATGGTTTATAATATAACTTTTTAAACCCGTTGTTAAATCCGGAGATCCGGCTCTATAGGCGGTAATTACAATGACGCATTGAAAATTCCGACAAAACCTGTGACGCTGCTGGTGCCGAGCTGAAGGTGTTTTCTTTGGGTTGTCCAGATGCGTCATGGTGCGACCTTTCTCCCTATGGAACTGGCGTGTCATCCTGGAGAATATTCCCACTCCCTGTGCTGTGATTACACAATCTTATAGTGAGGAGCAGATGTGTAAGGAAAAAGAAGAAACTAAATTATATCATTAGCACACAGCACACTCAAAAAACAAACACAAAGTTTGTAATATTTTTTTTTGTTCTTCATTTTAAAGTAATGTTAAACAGGCGCAGTAGTTGATTTGGTGTAATTTCAATACAAACGGTTTGTAACTTATTTCACTGTCGTTCGAGCATCAGTTGGTGGTTGTGTAACTAAATGTATAGTCGTACGACTACCAACAATTGAACTGTTGTGTTACTGGTTATAATGTCGCTGTGCCATTTTTAATTGAACTGATGTGTAACTTCAGTTGTAGCTTCTGCATTCATTGCAACGTTCGGTAACCATCTGCTCTTCGTGGATTGGTTGAGGCTATTGACATGTCATCTCTGACCACTATTTTTGGCACCGTGCTCCACTCAGCTACGGCGAGATCAATATTTCCCCACAAGCTGGTCACCAGCCGACCCACCGACCCCCTCTTCTGTGTCTGACACACTTTCTGGAAGACATTCTCTCTAGAACAGTGTCAACCCCTGATGAATATTCACAAGGCTTGAGTTTGTAACATAAATAAAGTTCGTGATCCAGCAGTTCCTTGAGTTTAAAGACATAAATAAATACAGTGTCCCCTCAGTTCATTGAGTTTAAAGACATAAATAAATACAGAGCCTCCTCAGTTCCTTGAGTTTAAAGTTTTATACTGCTTTGCATCCGCGCAGCTTAAAGGGGCCATTTCTCATAAGTCCAATATTTCTTAAACATCAGTAACATACCCGAGATCACTGTTGGGTCAGCGTGGCTTGTAACCCCCGTAAAACGAAATACACAGCGCCTGGGGACCAATGTTCTCAGACACCTAAAAAAATTTCATCCAACCGTCCCTAAGTAAACTGTTTAAATGTCTGCTGGCGTATACAGAGTAACAAGTAACAGGCGCAGTCAGACTTATTGAATATGTGTGGCATCAGAAATCGATGTTCTAAATATACACACACACAATCACGCCACGCTGTTGACCATCGTTGTAACCAAAGTGTTGCATATCCCTGTTGTTTTAGTTGAGGCAGTCACTTTGGTTACTTGTAGTTCTTCAGATTAGATATTATTTTCAGAGCCGGATTTATACTTGATGGGGCCCTTTTGAAATCCAGATATTCTATATCATTGCCAAATGTTAAAAAAATTCCCGCGGGCAAGACGGCGGAGCCCCTAAGCTATAGCTTGTTTATCAAATAAATGATTATTTTCAATAAACGAATTGAGCCCCGAATGATTAACCTGTCTTCCCTTATTAGCTAATCTTGTCTTTTACATACGCTATTTCTATACATGAGATTATCATGTCCTACGCTTATCCATATGCCTTGTCTTTCTTTTTTATGACAGTTTCGAATGTTGGTTTTCCTGCTTTTGTCTGTTCAGCAACCCATTCCATGCTTGCATTTCAGACCGGAAGCAGGAGAATTTGTGTTTGTTCTTGCAAATGGAACATGAAAAATGTTTTACCCTTTTTGTGTATGTGTAATGGATTATATTATTACGTTGTATTTCCAATAAATGATTTAATGCATTATTTATAACATCTACTTTGTTCTTCTTTTCACCACATCGGTCGGTGATATGCGTGTCATAAGGAGGTTGGGCCTAGGGAATGACGGCACTAAGTAAGAAATGATTTTCCCTCTGACTCATTGATTGCCGCAGTTGTTAGTTTAGTTACTTAAACTAGGACCTCGGGGCGCCGTTTTTCATCCAATACAAATTAGGGGTCTGTACATAAACTATCAACGCACAACACGGTTTTACCCTGGACCTTAAATAAGTACAATGTGCAGTCGTCTGCATCAGTGAACTATGGTTAATTATGTATTGCTACACCCTGTCCAACGATATTAAAGTATGGCTACACCCTGTACAACATCGACCGTACCGGCCGGCGAGAACCGAATTGAAGCACTTGTTTCACTGATCGTTTAACCACGGGGGACCTATGGCCTGGTCCTGTCTACAGCTATTGGCACTGCTGTCGTTAAAAGTGGTGGCCACTCTGGTGAACGGTAGGGGGAGGGGATTCTGGTGAACGGTAGGGGGGAGGGGTGGAGATTCTGGTGAACAGGATGTGTGTGGGGCATTTTGGTGGACGGTAGGGGAGGAGAGGGCGGGGGTTGTGAGGTGTCAATGAAACAAAAAGAGCCGTCTATTTTGGAATTGATTACTTTTTGTCTCGTTATGGGATAATTTGACCTTTTCCAAGCATGCTATAGGATAATTTTACCTTTTCCAAGCATCACTATAGGATAAGTTGACCTCTTCCCAGTATCACGATAGGATAAGTTGACCTCTTCCCAGCATTGCTATAGGATAATTTGCCCATTCCCAGTATCGCTATAGGACAATTTGACCCCTTCCCAGCATCGCTAGCATTAACCATGAGGTATAGGAATAGAAATCACTATTAAGAAACAACCCTTTAAAGAAAGTTCTCCCAATGGAGGTGAGATCTTTATATTCAATTTGTGGCGATCTTCTGGTTATGCTATATGCTCTTTAACCTTGCATCACCCCCACAACCAAACACTAACAGATTTCATAAATCCATCTACTGTTTACTTTAACAACCAGACAACACTGTCTAATCTCAGTGACATGATCATGAACTGTGCGCCAATAACTTTTTTTGGGGTTGGGGTGGGGGGGGGGGGTTATTTAATTGAATTTCCTGTTTCATCTCAAAGTTATTTCTTAATGTTTTTAAAAGAATGTGCCACTTCAGTAGCACAATTTCTCTATAATACCAGTCGCCCTTCTAGTGTGAAGAGGAAGGTCTATTTAAAACTCTTATTCTAAGAGTCAGGGTATTGAAGAATCATAAAGGGATAAATTGTAATGATTGTTTTGTTATTGTGTCTAGGTCAAGATTTTTTAAGAATCATAAAGGGATAAATTGTAATGAGTGTTTTATTTGCCTAGGTCAAGATGTTAAAGAATCATAATGGGATAAATTGTAATGATTTTTTATTGTTGTGTCTAGGTCAAGATGTTAAAGAATCATAATGGGATAAATTGTAATGATTGTTTTGTTGTTGTGTCTAGGTCAAGATGCCGTACAGTTTGAGATTAAAATCAACCCTGAGTCCGAGTACCAACTGTTCAGTCTTGGTCTGGGGAAAGCTCTGACATGTACCGTGTCTGAAACACCTGATGGCAAGAAGCCTGACCTCAGCTGGGAGATCAATAACTCTAAGATCACAGAGACAAATCAGAACTCCAGGTAAGATGAAAACTCACTGATGTGTGACCAGCATGTAACTGATCTTTATTTAATTTCTCTAGGGCCATTTCATGTTGTAAGACATCACATGTAAAAAGTCTTTTTTTTTTTGTTGTAGATTATTATGAACCTTGTATAAAAATTTAAAACATCATTTTACAAATCTGTCTGTGAGATGAAAGAATCCTTTAGGGTTATGATACCAGAGCTAGTGCCTTTAGTAAAATTTTTCTGATATACACAAGTATTAAGTAGAGAAATTAAAAACACAACTAGAAATAACTTAAACCAGGTGTCTAAAATAACAATAGTTTAAAGTGGACAAAATTAATCCTCACACACATTGTAAATATTATAGTCTCTCTCCCTTTCTTCACAACACCCACAAAAAATTTTCTCCATAGGAATCATCACCATAAAAATCTGAATGAATGATGCATCCAAAACTTTAAACCATTCTGTAGTGTTTATATTAACCTTGAACATTTTAAAATTGTTAATTTCTAGAATAAAAGGATTGTCATTTTTTTATTAAAAAAACAACAACATTAAATCAGTCCATACTCCTAATTAACTGCATTGAATTTTTAGCGCATTTTCGAGAAGTCGAATGCGCTATTGCACCCGTTTTGTCCGTCCGTCTGTCATCACCCTAGATCTCAGCATCCATAAGTCCTAGACCCATGATGTATATATGTTTTTTGTATGTCCTGACCTGCCATTTGTGCATCAACACTCAGTTACTCGATCCGTTAAAAAAACCCGTTAAAACTACCAAAAAACATTGCGAATCGAGAAATAACACTGGCGCAGGCAACGGCCGCCATTGCCGGAAGTCTTAGTATTATCAAAAGTATTAGTTTTTTTTTTTGTTGACGTCATTAGAATATGTGTAAAAGTTTAGAGAGTTTTATGTCATCATTTGTGGTGATTTCAATCAAGATCTTAGCGGCCCAGGGGCAGAAATTGAAAACTTTTTCGAAACAAGCTTCAACATTCAACTACTTTCAACAAGATTGGCAACCACGATCTATCAAACAACAATTGATGGAGTATTTGGGCGATTAGCTGATTACAATTTAGAATGTTTCATTTATGAGTCCTATTTCATTGACCACAAACCACTTGTAGTTAGATTAAAAAGAAAATTTAAAAATTTAAAATGTAAAGAAATGACTTTTAAATAAAAAAAATTTCAGGTATATTTATTACACAAGAAAATTCATAAAAATATGTCTAAAATCTAAACACAATTACTGATAACTACATAATGCTGATATCTAACATAAGTACTGATACATAATACGAAAATGCGCTAACACGTCCTGAGTTCCAAAATGGGACCAGGCTTAACATGATTTTTGTCTCCTTTGTGTCATTTTTTTCTAAGAGTCCAAAAAATTAATTGAAACTGAAACAAAACGCACTACTTGAAATAGCCAGTAGGTGACTTAAACTTAAATGAAACTTGTGTGTTCCAGGGTTACCATTGAACAGACCTCCAGCGGCTTGATGCTGCGTATCTCTAGTGTGCTGGACAGTGATGGTGGCACCTACAAGTGCACAGGAACTCTGGGTGGCCAGGTGGACTCAAGGTCGATCCGAGTGGAAGTATACAGTAAGGCATTTATTGACCGCATCAGTTGACCGTTTAATAGCCTGGACATTCTGAGAGGGTTTATACAGTTATATATTTGTTTTAGACCTCCAAATTGTACAAAATTTAATCTAATAATTTGAAAAATGCAAAACAAAACAATGCTATGAGCATGGGCCTTAGCTAAATGCAACATTAGGCAATAAAAGGAAATTGTTCATATTCTTGGGTATTTTAAGGTAATCATTTATCCCTTTATATTCTTAGGTATTTTAAGGTAGTCATTTATCCCTTTATATTCCTGGGTATTTTAAGGTAATCATTTGTCCCATCATATTCTTTGTTATTTTAAGGTAATCATTTGTCCCTTTATATTCTTGGGTATTTTAAGGTAATCATTTGTCCCATTATATTCTTGGGTATTTTAAGGTAATCATTTGTCCCATTATATTTTTGGGTATTTTAAGGTAAACATTTATCCATTTTTCACCTCATCTAGAACCACTGGCCATCAGCTCACCTGACAAACAGTGGGGTGTCTTGGACCAAGATGGCACTGTCAGTTGTGATGCTACAGGCAAACCCAGCCCAACCATAACCTGGAAGTTTGAAGACCGCACCAACATCGTCAACAGTAAGTCTAGTTCTTGGTCTGGAAGTCCTTAATTTGTTGGCATTAGTAGAATGTACATACACAAAACATGGATACATTGTTTACACAAAGATAACCTCATACTTTAGTTAATACAGTGGAAGAGGCATAATGTAAAAATGCTTCACAAGAAATAATGATTAACTCATATTCTCTAAACACAAAACAAAATTGGCTGAAAAGAATTTGGTTAATGGGATGAAAGAAATAAGGAAAACATCGGCCTTGCCAGCAAGAATTAAAAAGACTTAAAACAAAAGAAAGAATGTGTCAAATTTTCATATGAAAGGATTAATAGGCTTTAAAATACTGACAGCATTTAGATTAGCAAATGTTGCTTATTTCACCCCTCCCCCTCAGTTCCCCTCTAGCTCCCTCACCATTAGTTGTTGTTTTTTTCCCAACTTTTATTTGGATGCACATTAAATTTTTTATTAAATGAATGCATACATACAAATCTATGTAAATAAAATATACTCTGATAAATGTAATTTTGTGAAGTGTATGTACTTTTTTGTGTGTAATATCCCATTTACACAAAATTCTTAACACAAACAGGAAAAAATATTTCAGGCCCCTCTATTTCGTGTTGAACAACTTTCACTGCATAAATATATATTATTTTTTTGTCTTTCATATTCTCTAGGAAGTATGCATATGTTATTGAGGTGCTATTAAAAATCGGGGTGTACCGGATTTCGTATCTGGCAAATCCAGAATCCTTCATTTTTTAAAATCTGGCTTCGTTTCTGGCCAGTTTTCACTTTATAAAACCATCTGTTTTTTAAAAATTTGAAACCGGTACAGTCCTATTAAAAAATTCCTTTTGTTCACAAATAGTAATATGTTATTTAAATTTTTGTCAAGATCAAAGCTTACAATTTTAAACCTTTTCCCTCTATTCCACCATCACTTGACAAACAAAGATGACAAGTACGTGATTTCACCCAACAAGCTGACAATCACGAAGCTAGAGATTTCTGATGCCAAGCGTTACTTGTGTGACATTGTTGTTGTGCACACTGGAGACCAAAAATCTTTTTTCATTGACTTTGAAGTTGTCCGTAAGTCAGATTTGTTGGACAATGTTTATTGAAAAGCATGATAATAATTTTGACTTAAGGAATATAAACATGATAGTTTTTTAATGATTGGGGTGGGGAGACGGGGGGACATGTTGTGACATGTTATAGAAAAATGATCATTGACAATTTATTGCACATTTGGTCACTCTGATTAAACAGATTTGTTAAATGTTATTAGATAGTCCTGTGTTTATAATATTCAATTAAAATCTTCAACAGAGATTCCAGTGATCAAACTCCTGCCCACCATTAAACCCAACAACCCCAAAGTTGGTGATGACGTAGAGATCCGTTGTGAGGCTGAGGGTCGACCAAAACCAACATACACGTTTTATAGGGTCGGTCTTTGTACTGTACTGTACAAGTTCATTATATGTTTATACATTGTTGGTGTTTGTAGTGTACAAAGTCATTATATGTTTATACAGTGTTGGTGTTTGTACTGTAAAAGTTCATAACATGTTTATACAGTGTTGGTCTTTGTACTGTTAAAGTTCATAACATGTTTATACAGTGTTGGTCTTTGTACTGTTAAAGTTCATAACATGTTCATTCTTTGTTCTTGAATTCAAAGACTCAAGTCATCTTTACATAGAAGTGTAAAACTTTTTTAATACATGCTTCTTTTTGTCAATATTATCAATATGTCAAAAGTTAACCACTTAAACTAAATAAACCATGAAGTCACTGGGATATAACAATTATAAAATATAATTAAAAAAACAAACAACCCACTATGCTAACCTCCCCTGACAGTGAGCTTGTGAAAACATGGTCAGCACCATCAATGACCAGAAGATTTTCTCAATATGAAACATTTATTGCAACTTATTTAGTTTTCTTAAAGCAAATATTAGGTAATAACAAATAATCTAAATTGACTTTCACAAGCTTAAAGGAGAGGAAGTTGTAAGAAAGTGAAACCTTAAAAATGAACAAAGTGTTGAGTGCGTTACACCTCAAAGATGATTACAGCTCATAATGATTTTAACTAAATCAACATAACACAACATTTGACTCACTAAATTACCATTTAAAAATTAGTGCAGATTTAGAAAGTCATTATTCATTATTTGTTCATTATCTGCTGATTAACTGGTGTTTTAAATACCTTTCTAGGGTGAGAATCTCATTCCTGAGGCAAAGGTCGATGAAGAAAATGGCATTTTGACCTTGGTGGATGTGAAAAGAGAAGACGAAGCTACCTACACATGCAAGGCAAAAAATATCGGAGGAGAAGATTCAAAATCAAACACTTTGGATGTTTTAAGTTAGTTTTAAAGCCATTGGTCAAATTAGATATTTATTGGAAATTTCCAGTTGTTTTAGTAATGTCTTATCTTGTTATTACATCTGTGATCTAGCTGTTTCTTATAATGCAGTAATTAATGAGATCTCTAGTGAAGAGATTTGAATTCATTAGAAAATGTGGTCACCTCAGTCAATAATTTCTCAATAAAAGGAAAGCCAATGGTTGACTGCTATATGAAGTTTCGGGGAGGGAGGGTCTGAACTATTTGATGCCTGCTACAATCAAGCATTTAAGTATTAGAACTATTTCTTTATTAGAATTAGCTCCTTATCTCAAATAGTGTTGGGCCATTTCTTGAATAGTTTAATTGTTAAAATATATTTCAGTTCCACCAGTCATTGAGAATATTGCTGATGTTAATGCTGTAGAGGGAGGAGAGGTCAGACTCACTTGTATTGCTGAAGGTGATCCACAGCCCAGTGTGACTTGGAAGAAGGATGGAGCTAAACAGAGCTATGCAGATACTGGGAAAAGGGTCAGTTTACCAGAGGAAAATGACTAAAAAAAATTCTACATTTACTGAGAGGGAAAAAAAACTGAGGCTTATTAAAAATCTCAATTTCCTAAACAATTTTTAGCACGCACCTGGATAGTCGGGACACTATTCCCCCAATTTGTTTGTAAATTGCTCTAACCCTTGTACTGAGGCATTAACCCATTCCATCAGACCTCTAAGAAGTCACATTTTTAAACATTAGGTCAACAAAGATTGGGAACGTAACTCTCCCACAAGAGTAGATAATTGTGCACAATTTGGAGACTGTTGAAACTAAATCAAGGTCCTCATAAAAAAAATTTGACCAATGTCTCTTTTATCTCACGTTAACAGGAAGACGACCCTGAGATTATCCCAGAGAATTTTGACAACAATATAAATGCTGACATCAAGAAGGCTGGCAGAACCATCTTGTTTAAACCTGTCAGGCCAGAAGATGCTGGCACATATACATGCACTGCACTCAATATTGTTGGAAACAGTACCAGGAATGTCAAGTTTGATGTCAAGTGTAAGTTTTAACCCAGTTCTGTCCCCTGAATTCATTCCCTTTTGGCAAAAAAAAAAAAAAAAGGTTAAAATCCAAAACTGTTTAACCAGGTTAATTTAAAGTTTTTTCTAAGACTCTGTTACATAACCTTTAAGGAAGTAGGATTTGAGGAAATGATCGGAGGCATATTTATTTAAATAATTTTTTCTAGTTCGTAATAAACAGATGTTATGAGAAAAGAAGGAAGCTTTGTTATGTTAGTTACACGTGTATGGCAAAATTTGAAATATTTGTCCAATTAAACTAACTAGTTACATTACATTTTATTAATACAAAAAGTTTATAAATATCCTACCTAACTAAAACAAATATTTTAAGCAAAGAGAAGAATAAAAATAGACTAAGTTCTTTAATTATCGTTCTCTGTACCTGATTGTTGGAAACCCTATATATATATATATATATAAATAAATTTTTTTGTACAGATAAACCCAACTTTAACAATTATAAAGAGACTGTGTTCATGGGATGGCCCGGTCACACAGCCAACTTGACCTGTATGGCCAGTGCCAATGAGCTTGCCTCCATCACTTGGTATGAACCCAATGGTGATAATCCTGAGGACACCACACTGGCCAAACGTATTGAAAGTAAAGCACCATATACCGTCCAAACCCTGCAGACATGGCCAGAATACCATCTTAGCTCTGGCTCTCTCATGGTAACTCATTGTACAAACAATTTATGGCATTAAGATATAAAAACATTTATGATTTATGTCATTTTATTCATATCTTTTTACATCCAACATTTATTTTATTCGAGATACTTAAAAGAACTGAGTGATCAGAGTAAAAAATTAAAAGGCTTTATTAAATAAACAAATACAGAAGTAAACGAACAAATAAATAAACACAAGTATTTAAATTAATTCTAATTTAGAAATACAACACAAAGATAACTTAATACAACCCTCAGATAGACATAAGGATAAAAACACATTTCTTATTCTATATGCAAGAACAAATATACAAATTCTTGTTCTTCCTCTCCACAATTTGGGTGTGGAATGGGTTGCCTGAAGAAATCAGGAAAATCAACACTTTATCAACATTTAAAACTCTAATAAGAATGCAGGACTTGACACAAACCATAGATAATTGTAGTACGCAATAATCTTCTGAATTCAAGGAGTGTGTAACAGATAAGATACATTAAAATTTACAATACATCCAACCTGCTATACCTTTTAAAAATAATGAAATATAGATACAGAAACTGTGCACACTTCGGCAGCTTATAGTGACATTGGATAGAGGAAGAGTTCTTCCTTTCTCATCTTTCATTTACCCTTCCATATTTTCAGGTTCAAATAACTCCCAATGATCAAACTCTGTACAAGAATTATCTCTGTGAGGCTAAAAACACTTTTGGCAGTGCATGGAATACAGTCACACTCAAAGAAGCTGGTAAATTCCATATTAATTACAGTCTCTGTTAAAGAAATATTTAAAAAAACATAAATTTAAAACTTTTTCTTTGAACTGAAGACACCAAAAAAAAAAAAAATCTTTTAAAGAGCAGTGTTGAAATAATTTTGTCAAAATGTAAAGCCTGCTTGTTTTATTGTCATTAATAGTATTACATTTGTATTACTTTATCCCAGTTGTCCCTGGTCAACCTGTAGTCCGTCAAGTAAGCTCACTGTCATCTATGGTGACCTTGGAGTTCAATAAACCTGATAATAATGGTGGTGTTCCAGTAACTGGCTACAAATACACATGGTACCTCACCGATCAGCCAACCAACTCTAAAGAACAAGACGTCGGTAAGCAACTGAAGCTACTCCATGCTTTCAGAATGTTGTTCATTGCATTTCATGTTACTATGACATCTTCTATAAAGAGCTGAATAAGTTCAATAACCAGGGCTAACAAATTTCAACAAAACTAAGTAAATTTCACTATCTTACATTAATTATGATAAATTCATTTAACTCTTGGATACTTATACTTAGAGATAGAAACTACCACTATTCTTGTTAAATACTAGAACTAGGGAAAATTCATCTTCAGGAGGTAAGTAGAAACATTTGCTATAATTTATTGTTACAATGAATATGTGTCACTGATATAATAAAAATAAACCCTGTAATCAATGAAATATCTTTCTTTGGGATGACATTATTTAGTCAGCACTGGATGATCTTTAGTACAAAGAGAGCTCTATCAGTCTATGGTGAAGTAAAATCTACTTTTAATTTAAAAAATTGTCTTGAGTTTGTCCAGTTGCAAGTTTTAGTTTACCATTGAGTTTGTCCAGTTATAAGTTTTAGTTTACCATTGAGTTTGTCCAGTTACAAGTTTTAGTTTACCATTGAGTTTGTCCAGTTACAAGTTATAGTTTACCATTGAGTTTGTCCAGTTACAAGTTATAGTTTAC
>MUZC01000682.1:141028-164829 GCA_002072015.1 Radix auricularia | reverse complement strand
CTTTTTAATAATTTTTCAAAACAAAATGTTATCCCAACATTTAACATCTTTTAAACTCAAGCGAAATTTTTATAAAAGAGTAAAAAGTACCAGCACTTACCGATAAAGAACTTAGTTTGGTAAAGTAAACTAGTTACCGACTACGATCATAATGAATATAGTTTGGTAAAGTAAACTAGATACTGACTTAGATCATAAAAATCGCTGAAGACAAGTAAAAGACAAGCGACTATTCTATTCTAATATTGTTTGAGTACATGTAGCATAAAACTAACTGAATTCATAGGAAATATTTTTGGGATGTTGCTCTCATCGCTACCACGTCCTTACAGGCAAAAAATGCACCGGTCCCTGGGCTATCTTAAAATTTCGACAGGTCAACCTTACTAAAAGTTTTAGAAGCACTAGCTTATAAAACTATTTTATATTCAATGGGATCATATTTTTTTCTAAATTACAGATTAAGGAAGTCATATTGTAGTTGCGTACCGGCTAATGAAGAGATTTGTGCCTACTGTGTCATGCTTGCCATAGGTCCTAAATCATTGATCTAGAACATTCTTTTAAATAATCTCAAATTATACGAACATTCAATTAAGAATAGCTTTCTGTGCCAAACTATTTTTTTGATGTAATGTAAATACGAAAGCTATTCTTGTTAACATACGTCAATAAGAGCTGCGAATATAAATGATTAAATTCATTGTATGATTTTCAAATATTTTAATCGTTTTAATATTAATTTAATGGATTAATTTCTATTAAATCTTAGTATATTGCTCTGATTTTTTTTTCTAATTTGTTAATCATTAAAAACATTGTTTTCATACGTTACCCCTCAGATTATTATAATTTATTTATACGTGTCAACGTAACCAAAAAAATTTATTCTTCCTTATAACTTGCATACCAGAACAGATTAGCTGTGTTATGTTACAAACTTGTGAGGTTACGGAATTACTGAGACTTAACATACTTCGCTAATTAATGAATCGTGACTTAATGGGATCTATATATACATAAAAACTATAATTTATAGAAAATAATCGATTAATCGATTACTTGTGTCCTTTTAAAGGAGAAAAAAAATTAAATCAGCCACGGCTCTAAATATTTAGTTTCAGAACGTAAAATTAAAACAAAAATGCATTGGAAAACATTAACCTTAAAAGATATATACATATAAAGAGAATTCATATAATACAGCTCAAACAGAAACAATTTTCCTGTAATATAATTGTGGGACGCGGTGGTCAAGTGGTAGCGCGCTCGACGTCGTACCGATGGTAACGCATTCGAATCCACGCGAAGGCGATGATTTGTTCCCGGTGCCTGAGTCACCTAGCTAGGAATGGGTACCTAACTAGACAATAGTTAGGCGGCTGGGGTAATGCGTGGAACCCCTACAGCCTTGGCCTGTGATCGCTGCATCACATCTGTGGACGCATTATCCTCTGCATAAAGAAGCGTCTGTATATCTAAGATAAGATAACGATGTTGATATAATTTGAGGATGTCACAGAGATCACAGTGTGGCAATAATTTTAGATGGAAGTAATTACACAAACGAGCGCTAATACTTTTATATATAGGAGGAATGCTTAGATACTGAGGTATATTTACAAATAACGAGATTAAATTATTTTTATACTATTAACTATAAAAATAGCATATGCCTTATAAACAGATTCTTTTTGCTAAAATTGACAAATCTCATGAAGGTAACAAATTAAAATTTATAAAAACTAAACCCCTAATAGTACTGTTTTCGGAATAGTAAAATATTATATTTCTAAATCTTTCAGAATATAAAACAAGAGATGAAGACTTGCTGGCTCAGTCTCTACAATTAACACTACTTCATTTTTAGTCTGATCTAAAAAATTGAAAACTTTCTTTACTTGGATATTCCCGACTAGGTGTGTAATCGTTTGAGTGTGGACAAACTCATATCCCAAAGTTGAATACATTCTAATATAAGAGCTGCTTATTGAATAACTAAGAAGTCAGGAACTTAAAGCAATTTTTCAAGAAGTATCTAAGATATTTAGATAACCAAAGATCAAAACTCATTTTCATATATTGAATTCAGGGTAATTGTTCGGGAGTTGACTGCTGAGATCATATATTATCTTTAGGGTTATTGTTCAGGAGTTGACTGCTGAGATCATATATTAACTTTAGGGTTATTGTTCAGAAGTTGACTGCTGAGATCATATATTAACTTTAGGGTTATTGTTCAGGAGTTGACTGCTGAGATCATATATTAACTTTAGGGTTATTGTTCAAGAGTTGACTTCTGAGATCATATATTAACTTTAGGTTTATTGTTCAGGAGTTGACTGCTGAGATCATATATTAACTTTAGGTTTATTGTTTAGAACGTGTTTGCTGAGATCATATATTAACTTTAGGGTTATTGTTCAGGAGTTGACTGCTGAGATCATATATTAACTTTAGGGTTATTGTTCAGGAGTTGACTGCTGAGATCATATATTAACTTTAGGTTTATTGTTTAGAAGGTGTTTGCTGAGATCATATATTAACTTTAGGGTTATTGTTCAGGAGTTGACTGCTGAGATCATATATTAACTTTAGGGTTATTGTTTAGAAGGTGACTGCTGAGATCATATATTAACTTTAAGGTTATTGTTCGGGAGTTGACTGCTGAGATCATATATTAACTTTAGGGTTATTGTTCAGGAGTTGACTGCTGAGATCATATCTTAACTTTAGGGTTATTGTTTAGGAGTTGACTGCTGAGATCATATATTACTTTTAGGGTTATTGTTCAGGAGTTGACTGCTGAGATGATATATTAACTTTAGGGTTATTGTTCAGGAGTTGACTGCTGATATCATATATTAACTTTAGGGTTATTGTTCAGGAGTTGACTGCTGAGATCATATATTAACTTCAGGGTTATTGTTCAGGAGTTGACTGCTGAGATCGCGTCTTTCGATTTGGTAGAGCGAGGATTGAACACCGCTATGAACATACGCACTCACATAACGGATTTCTTGATGCTACTCACAAAAATGGATTTGGTAATGCATAGACTCATAAAAATTGCTTTGGTCTTACATACTCTCATAACAATTGATTTGTTTATACATATTATCATTAATATTGGTTTATTCATACATTCACTTCTAAAAATTGATTTGGTCATACATAGATTATGCATCTTAGTTTAGATAATACTATTTTTTTATCTGACATACATCTTTAGTTACTTGATTTAATGACGTGAATTAGGTACTTGAATTTTTGACGTAAATTATTGACGTAAATTAGGTACTTGATTTATTGACGTGTATTAGTTATTTGATTTATTGACGTGGTTTATTGACGTGATTTATTGACGTGAATTATCCATGTGATTTATTGACGTGAATTAGGTACTTGATTTAATGACGTGAATTAGGTACTTCAAATATTGACGTAAATTATTGACGTGTTTTATTGACGTGAATTAAGTATTTGATTTATTAACGTGATTTATTGACGTGAATTAGGTACTTGTTTTACTGACGTGAATTAGTTATTTGATTTATTATCGTGATTTATTGACGTGAATTAGGTACTTGATTTACTGACGTGAATTAGTTATTTGATTTATTAACGTGATTTATTGACGTGATTTTTTTATGTGAATTAGGTACTTGATTTATTGACGTCAATTATTCATGTGATTTTTTCGACGTGAATAAGTTATTTTGATTATTGACGTGATTTATTGACGTGAATTAGTTACTTGATTTATGAACGTGATTTCTTGACTTAATTTATTGACATGATTAAGTTACATGATTTATTGACCTGAATTAATTAATTAATTAATTGACGTTATTTATTGACGTGAATTAGGTACTTGATTTACTGACGTGAATTAGTTATTTGATTTATTGACGTGATTTATTGACGTGAATTAGTTACTTGATTTATGAACGTGATTTGTTGACGTAATTCATTGATATGAATAAGTTACATGATTTATTGACCTGAATTAATTAATTAATTTATTGACGTTATTTATTGACGTGAATTAGGTACTTGATTTACTGACGTGAATTAGTTATTTGATTTATTAACGTGATTTATTAACGTGTTTTATTGACGTGATTTATTGAAGTGATATATTGTCGTGAATAAGTTACATAATTTATAGTCTTCAATAAAAACTTCTTTTAATGACGTAATTTATTTACTGGATTTATATGTTAAAATGACTTTATTTCCTAGAATATGTATCTTAGTTTACATAACAGTATTTGTTATCTGACATTAGCAACTCTTTAAGACTGTCAGTGCACGACCACACAAAGTGTCATGTAAAATTTTGGTGTTTGGGAAGATAATAGAAAAACAAGGCCGATTAACTTTCTATATTTAAAAATTTTTACCACAACATTCTGTGGGTAGAAAAAAATCAACTTAAAGTATTAAATATCTCAAAAGTGGTGGAGGTGGATCGGTCATACACTAAATAAAACATGCTTCTAATATAACAAAACAAGCCCTGAAATGTAACCTACAGGGTAAACGGAAAATAGGCCGAGAATGGGAGGCAGACATTAAGAGAATGCGAGGCAGACATCAAGAGAATTGGAGGCAGACATCAAAAGAATGGGAAGCAGACATCAAGAGAATGGGAGGCACACATCAAAAGAATGGGAGGCAGACATCAAGCGAATTGGCCACGACTGGAAGATCCTGGAGAAACTGTCCCAGGACAGAGATGCCTGGAGGTCTCTTGTAGGTGGCCTATGTCCTAAGAGTAAGTGCTGACACCGAAGATAACCTATGGATGGGTAGGATAAAATCAATTTAAAATATTTCCAAAAAAGTATATTATTGTCACAAATAATTATCATGTTCATTTATTAAACTTTCCAGAAATTTAATAGCAAGAGGTAATACTCTATTTTTTTAATAAGCCCCATAACTTGGTTCATAACGATTTAATCTTCTCGTTTATTAAAACCCTAAAAGTAAGTCAGAATAAACATGTATCAAATCCTAAACTCACCTCAAAATTAAACTTTAAGACCAAGCCAAAAAAAAATATTAAAATACTATCAACTTTTTAAATATTACTGTTTGGCTTCCTTATGTCTCGTAAGACGACGGAATATTCTGTGCCCCTGTAGGATTTCTGCGAGTAATCTTGCAGCTTTTGCTGTGGCTGTACAAGCCCACTCGCGAATGGCAGACTTTGCTGCACTTCACACACTGAAAGGTAGTGCTGTTGGTTGGCTGAGTTGTTCTGTTTTTCCTCCTTAGTCGAACTTCGTCTGCGACCTGTTGCAGGCATTTTTCCCCTGCTTCTAGCCCAGCAGTCAATGCCTGTCTCCAACTGCACCTGTCCCCAGCGAGTTCCTCCCAGCTATTAATGTCAATGCCAATAGCTTTGAGGTCTCTCTTACACACATCTTTGTAACGGAGGTGAGGCCGGCCTGTGGATCTCTTTCCTTTGGCTAGCTAAGAATAGAGGATGTCCTTTGGGATTCTGCCATCCTCCAGTCTGCGCACATGTCCCAACCACCTAAGCCGACGCTGGCGAAGGAGAGTTGTCATGCTTTGGATTTTCGCCCGTTGTAGCACTTCGTTGTTGGGGACATGGTCCTGCCAGGTAATTCCCAGGATGCGCCGGAGACAGCGCATGTGGAAAGCACTCAATCTCCTTTCTTGTCTGGAGTATAGGGTCCAGGTTTCACTGGCATAAAGGAGGGTACTTAGCACACATGCCTTGTAAATAGCAATTTTGGTGTTAATGGTCAGCTTTTTGTTGCCCCATACTCTTTTTGAGAGCCTAGCCAGAGTTGTAGAGGCCTTGCCGATCCTTGCGTCTAGGTCGAAATCAAGGGACAGGTTGTTGGTGATATTGGATCCAAGGTATGTAAAGCGTTCCACGGCCTCAAGTTGGCAGCCATCGATGGTGATGTTGGGTGGGTCAGCGTCTTGGGCCATCACGTTGGTCTTTTTGAGGCTGATGGTTAGTCCGAAGTCCCTGGCGGCCTTGGCAAAGCGGTCCATCAGGCTTTGCAAATCAGCTTCGTTGTGAGTTGCAATGGCAGCATCGTCTGCAAAAAGCATGTCCCTGATGACCGTTTCTCGGATCTTCGTCTTTGCCTTCAGCCTGGCCAGATTAAATAGTTTACCATCCGAACGTGTGTGAAGATAGATCCCCTCTGATGAGGATCCAAAGGCATGTTTCAAAAGGCAGGCAAAAAAGATGCCAAAGAGTGTCGGTGCGAGGACGCAGCCCTGTTTGACTCCACTGAGGATATCAAATTGACGGGAAGTTGAACCGTCATACTGCACCGTGCCTTTCATACCATTGTGGAATGACTGAATAATATTGAGCAACTTCGGTGGGCAGCTAACTTTAGCCAAGACTGTAAATAGACCATCTCTGCTGACCAGGTCAAAAGCTACTTGTCAAGCACGTGTGCACTTTAAGCCCTACGCACCCAGTAGGGCAGGCAGACTGTGGCGGGACAGCACCTTATTGACTGGGGGCTGCCCAGCTTGAGGCGGGCGGTAGCTGTCCAATGAGATATAGATATCTCTCCCACCGTCAGAAGCAGTCCCTGGCGCCAGCTCTACGCCAATTGAGCGGGTGGCTTATAACCGGTCACTACTACTTCCCGTGTTGTGTCGACGCTGTGAGGCGAAGCTGGAGTGTCCTCTCCAGGGCACAGGCCTGGGCAGGTGGTGTGGAGAGTCAGCTGTTGCCCATGCAGCAGACTCCCTCTCTCCACGCGGCTGAGGGGTCCAAGGGAGAGGCAGGGCCAGTACATCTTGGTGTCAGCTACGTCGCAGGAATTGCCAGAGAGACGTTGTGAGCAACGCCAGACTGCCTTCGGGATTCCGGCTCCTGATTTGTGATCGAGGTTTACTCCTCTAGCCTTTCTCATGAGTGAGTATGGCCGCAAGGCAGCGGAGGTTTGAAGTCAGAGTTTTCCTTCTCCTAGATGAGCGGCCACCTATAGCTATAATATTTTACTACGAAATAAAGACCATTAAAAATGAAGAATTAGACTAGCTATCAAGGCTTAAGTTTATTAGCTTCAAAATTGCTTGATGGCACAAGTTGCTTACACATATACTAAGTGGCAAATTATTTGGTGCAGAAATTGTGTCTATATTTTGTCAGTGAGAAAGAACACAATAACTTAAAAAAGAATTTCAACGCAACTTCTGATTCGCATTATTGTGTATTGCCATAATCTCTGCATCAAAAAGCACCGGTATAAATTTATGCTAAAATTGTGTTGTTCTCAAGAGAATAGAATCTATAGGTTAAAGGCTTAAAATTTCATTTATTCAAAATATAATTATAAATTTTATATATAAACTGAAGTTAACAAATTATAGTTGAAAATAAATAATACAAATTAACTGTTACTGTTGGCCTGTTGACTAGTGATGTAGTGTTTAGTGGCCCCTCAATCTAATAAAATCTTTATGGCTGTGTTGGCCTTTTAGCTAGTGATGTAGTGTTTAGTGACCGTACAATCTAATAAAATCTTTATGGCTGTGCTGGTCTGTTGGCAAGTGACGCATTGTATAGTCGCCAAGGTTTTTAAGGAACGTGGTGGATAAAGATATCTGAATACTTGTTTAGGAAAAAGCCAGAGCTCTATGTTCTTTCAAATTATATTTTTTATATTAATTTCCATGAAATTATTGCAATGGATGTTATCTATTTTATAGGATAGAGAAAAAATCACGGTTTTAAATCAATATTTGACTAATTTGAGATGACCTAAAAGTCTTTGTTAGTCAAATATAATATAAAGAAAATATTCATGACAGCAATAAAGAGTCGGCCAAATCAGACCATGGACTTATATTGTCTATAAAGAGTCGGCAAAATCAGATCATGGACTAATATTACCTATAAAGAGTCGGCCAAATCAGACCATGGACTTATATTGTCTATAAAGAGTCGGTCAAATCAGATCATGGACTTATATTGTCTATAAAGAGTCGGCCAAATCAGATCATGGACTTATATTGTCTATAAAGAGTCGGTCAAATCAGACCATGGACTTAAATTACCTATAAAAAGTCGGCCAAATCAGATCATGGACTTATATTGTCTATAAAGAGTCGGCCAAATCAGATCATGGACTTATATTGTCTATAAAGAGTCGGTCAAATCAGACCATGGACTTATATTGCCTATAAAGTGTCGGCCAAATCAGATCATGGACTTATATTGTCTATAAAGAGTTGGCCAAATCAGACCATGGACTTATATTGCCTATAAAGTGTCGGCCAAATCAGACCATGGACTTATATTGCCTATAAAGAGTCGGCCAAATCAGACCATGGACTTATATTGCCTATAAAGAGTCGGCCAAATCAGATCATGGACTTATATTGCCTATAGTCATGATTATATTTATTTAAAAAATGCACATTAAATTTTTAGGTAATATTAAGTTTACAAACATGAATTTTACTAAAATTGTATTTTTAAATAAAAATATTATTTAATTGTAAATTAATATAGACGCACACATTAGAGATATAGAAAAAAATCATTAGTCAGTTCATATGTTTGGTTCAATCTATTTGGATAAGTAAAAGTTAAATACTCTTGTCTAATCTCTTTTATGGATTGAAGTATCAGTTCAATACTCTTGTCTTATCTCTTTTATGGATTGAAGTATCAGTTCAATACTCTTGTCTAATCTCTTTTATGGATTGAAGTATCAGTTAAATACTCTTGTCTAATCTCTTTTATGGAATGAAGAATCAGTTCAATACTCTTGTCTAATCTCTTTTATGGATTGAAGTATCAGTTCAATACTCTTGTCTAATCTTGTCTAATCTCTTTTATGGATTGAAGTATCAGTTCAATTCTCTTGTCTAATCTCTTCTAAAGTGTAGACAGTACTACACATGATATAGTTTTTTATTTGAAAACTGACAAACAGAAACAAATATATAAATTGATATGTTTAGAAATGCAAGTTCATGAATTTAATTGAGTTTCACAGTAGTTTCATACGCATTTAACCTCTTAGAACATGCTCTTGCCCCCACCCCCCACAAACACATTAATAAAAAAAACATGCGTTATTTGAGTAAAACGTTACTAATACTTGTGAATTCTCAAATGTCCTGAATAGTTGGTGTTAGAATAGAAGAACATGATAATACATCATTCCCTTAAACAAATGTTTTCACAACAGACTATGACGCCATTATTAAATTTTTGTTAAATCACTAAATAGACAGTCTTAATCTACTTCAAATATATTGATGTGTGTTAAGGCAATAAAAGTTTATTCTGGCTTAAATTTTTACTGAATATATATTTGCATTTTTCTATATTTTATATACTACAGGAATATTTTGAATTAAAGATTTTGGTGTTGAAATATTTCTTGATTATGTCAATTAGAAACAACATTTGATCTTAAAATAAATTTTAGTGTAAAATCTTAATTGCACTATTGTGTTATTGTTGGTAATCTCTGAACCAAAAAGCATCGGTGCAAATATTTGTTAACATTGTGTTTTTCTTGAGATAATTTAGTTTCGAAGACAAGAATTTTAATTTCTTTTAAAATAAATTTAAATTTTATCAACCATACCGTGAGAATTTTTATAAACTTTTATTAGTTAAAATAAAAAACAAAAACAATTTTTTCTAGTAATTTAAACTGAAGCTTAGATGAAATAAAGATCAAATTAATAACACATTTTGATTATTATAATTATTGATAGTTGTGGGGACTAAAACTTTAAAATAATAAGTTTAATCTATATGACTCTTTAATTATGTCAATACAGTACCAGGCACTTTTACTTCTTTATGTAAGTGGCATGCCACTGACTACGATCCCTATAATTAGGGATACAATAACATTCAAATGTAATGATTTTTCACCACCTCCCCACCTAGTTAACACTAAATCCGAATAAAACAAAATCATTTATCTATTGTATGCTAGGATTTAAAAAATTATAATGTCTTTTAAGGTTGGTAACTTTAACATAGAAATAAAATCAAATTATTTAAAATGTACATAGTCACTAATAAAGTCATAACGAAAATCATTTGGTTTAGGATAAAAATAAATTGATAAAAGTATCCACAAATTTTACATTTTTATTTTCAAGAGACATGTCACAAAAAATAGTTCCAGCACTAAGCGATGAAGAACATAGTTTGGTAATGAAAATTAGTTACCGACTATGGTCATAAAGAACTTAGTTTGGTAATGAAAATTAGTTACCGACTGTGGTTATAAAAATCGCTTAATTAAGACATGTAAAAGACAAGAGACTTTTCTTTTCTAATGGCTGTGTTGGGCTCAATTTTGGCCTTGCAAATGTTATATACGTGTCGTATTTTTTCCATCACTGGTGTACAATGTAATTGTAAGTAATTAAAAATTTTGTGAACTTTCAATTAAGAGTACCATAACATGCCAAATGATTTCATAACGTGATGTACAAATGTAATTACAAATTTTATGAACATTTTATTAAAAGTAAGTTTATATGCTAAATACTTTTATGACGGGATGTACAAATGTAAATCTATTCCGATAAAATATGCAAATTAGGGCGTCGGAAATTAACGATGAACTGACCGATCAATTGCAAAAAATTTTAATCCTGTAAAACTAATTTAATTGATGAAATTTAATATAAATTTAAGAAAACTATTTCTAAAAAGGTCTTTTCCCAATGTATTAATACTTAATATATTATGTTTTACATATTTTTCTATCGTATTATTTTTATTTTTTATCTTGACGTACATTCGTGATCAAAAAGTTGTTTGTTCATTATTGTTCCCATATCAGAACAGATTCTCTTTGTTCCCAAAAATTAAGGAGCCATGGAATACTACGACATGACGGGATTTATATATGCGTTTTTTTCCTATTAATCGAACACAATTTTATTAAGTACCATTCCTTACGTAAAATTTACATATCTATTTTCATTTGTTGATTTTCTTTTTTAAAGGCAACTTATTAGCAAAACACATATTTACAGATGTAATTATCATATTTAGCAAGAAAAACTTACAATAGTGATAAAATATATTTGTTAGGTGACGCCAAAATTATTATTAAAACTAATTATTATTATTTTTTTCTATGTAATCTGAAGTATCATAAATACCATTCAAATTTCAAACATCTAGCCAAGCATGATTTCGGCGCCCCCAATGAGCATTAATAGTTTGTTAGTGTCATATAAAAGGATTTGAGAATACAATTTGTTAGTGTCATATAAAAGGATTTGAGAATACAATTTGTTAGTGTCATATAAAAGGATTTGAGAATACAATTTGTTAGTGCCATATAAAAGGATTTGAGAATACAATTTGTTAGTGTCATATGAAAGGGTTTGAGAATACATTTTGTTAGTGTCATATAAAAGGATTTGAGAATACAATTTGTTAGTGTCATATAAAAGGATTTGAGAATACTATTTGTTAGTGTCAGATAAAAGAATTTGAGAATACAATTTGTTAGAGTCATATAAAAGGATTTGAGAATACATTTTGTTAGTGTCATATAAAAGGATTTGAGAATACAATTTGTTAGTGTCATATAAAAGGATTTTGAATACAATTTGTTAGTGTCATATAAAAGGATTTGAGAATACAATTTGTTAGTGTCATATAAAAGGATTTGAGAATACAATTTGTTAGTGTCATATAAAAGGATTTGATAATACAATTTGTTAGTGTCATATAAAATGATTTGAAAATACAATTTGTTAGTGTCATATAAAAGGATTTGATAATACAATTTGTTAGTGTCATATAAAATGATTTGAGAATACAATTTGTTAGTGTAATATAAAAGGATTTGAGAATACAATTTGTGAGTGTCATATAAAAGGATTTGAGAATACAATTTTTTAGTGTCATATAAAAGGATTTGAGAATACAATTTGTTATTGTCATATAAAAGGATTTGAGAATACAATTTGTTAGTGTCATATAAAAGGATTTGAGAATACAATTTGTTAGTGTCATATAAAAGGATTTGAGAATACAATTTGTTATTGACATATAAAAGGATTTAAGAATACAATTTGTTAGTGTCATATAAAAGGATTTGAGAATACAATTTGTTAGTGTCACCTCTTTTGATGGTGTTACCCGGTGCTGTCCGCACATGTCGCACCCAATGTTCAGTAAAAGTAATTTTAACAACATAACTAAAAGTCATTAGATTCTTGTCTGTAAACGTTACAATATATTTACAGCACAAGTTGATTTAAATTTCTGACCTGATTTAACAGAACCAACAGACATTTATACAAAGATTTGTTATTTTAAACTAGATATTTCCTTAGTAAATAATAAGACGTTAAGTAATAAGAATTAAGTCACTATAAATAAAACGCCACTTTACAACTAGGTATTTAGTAAAGATCTAATATTTATAAAAATTAATTACCAAGAATATGAGCGAAAAAACGCTGTTTTACAATTATTGTAAAATATAAATTTTTTTTTAAAAGAAAAATTTCTACAGTTCTTTTTAATCAAATGCTAAAAATACTTTAATTTGACTCATTGTTTTAAAATCTTCCAGATTCTATCTTAATTAGTATAACTACTGTTTAAACCCTAAAGGTTTTTCTCTAAAACTGTTAAAGTTTTATAGATTACCTTCCTACATGTTCTTATTGCTTTGACTATTTTGTAATCTCTCTAAGCAAATTTTTGACAGATTCACAAGCATGCATCAAACTGTGATAAAATAGAAAGCAAGGAAAAATCATTTTTAAGGAAACAACTCATAGATTGCTTCAAACGCTATGTTTAATCTAATATTTAATGTCATTATAAATAAATGTTTTATTATTTCTACAACTATCTAAAAACTTATAAACCACTTACTATTATTATTTTTTTAAAAAGAAAACTTTACGTGTCCATTAGAATAGTGTCTTGTCTAATGACCTATCTACACAGACGCTACTTCTATACATAAACATATTGTTTCCATAGGCCATTCCGGTCTGTTGGCAGGCCACATCTGTGAGTATTCCACGCAGTAACCAGCCGCCTAGTGATAGGTATCATTTGTAAAGGGAACGAAGTCAAGTGGCTGGCCTCATTGATAGAATAGATCTGTTTCATCTCAAATCAATGTAGACATAAATATATGTTATCAGTTAACTTGTTACAAAAGCGTATATTTTAAGTAAATGAGTGCATTCCATTGTTTTCATGATTTGATATTAATTTTATTTAACGATGCAATTTGTGCTAGACATTTTACATGTGCATACATCAATATGCCGCATTCAAAAAGCAATTCAAATATAAGAATATTTCTCATTGATGTGTACATTAATAATTTAAAAATCTTTTATTTGGTTACAAAGTTTGTCTAGAAATTAATGTACTTATTGTGTTTTATCAAATTGTGTATCTTATTTACCAGTCAGTAAGAGTTCTTTGAGGTGCGGAGTTTATGGGACATCAAATTTAAATGCACATTTTTAGTGGTAATAAAATGTGATTTATTAAAAAGGAGTTGTTTTTTCCTCCTTTTCTTTTAAATTGTACTAATGAAAGAATCATGTTTTTAACAATATACTTGCACTATAATGTTATATTTGAATAGCATACATAAAGAAACCATATATTTTTATTATAGAAGGATGATAATTTTATAATTATTTTCTAAAGATTCTTTCAAAAAGTACACACACAATCAATGACATTATTATATAAACGATGCAAGGTAATACTTGGCATAAAACAAACGAACAAACATTTACTTGACATTTAAAGTAATATATATATATATATTTAAATATATACATTTTTTTAAAAATGAATTTACCAGAAATATTTATTGTTAGCAGGTAATTACTTATTTAAAGTAATTAATTCATTAACTTTTTAATGGTCATGATTTATTGACTATATCGATTCTTTTCAATTATATTTAATTTTTGACGTGATAATGGCGTGATTTAAAAAATGATTTATAATGTGATAATTGGAATTTATCATTGACGTGTTAAATCACGTGATATACATGGCTGTAATAAGATACCAAAAACCACACTACCAATGTACATGGCCCTAATAAGCCACCAAACAACACACTACCTATGTACATGGCTCTAATAAGCCACCAAGCAACACACTACCAATGTACATCGCTCTAATAAGCCACCAAACAACACACTACCAATGTACATGGCTCTAATGAGCCACCAAACAACACACTACCAATGTACATGGCTCTAATAAGCCACCAAGCAACACACTACCTATGTACATGGCTCTAATAAGCCACCAAACAACACACTACCAATGTACATGGCTCTAATGAGCCACCAAACAACACACTACCAATGTACATGGCTCTAATAAGCCACCAAACAACTCAACACACTACCAATGTATATGGCTCTAATAAGCCACCAAAAAACACACCACACTGCCAATGCAAATGACTTCAATAAGCCATCAAACAACACACCACACTACCAATGTACATGGCTCTAATAAGCCACCAAACAACACGCTAAAATGTACATGGCTCTAATATGCCACCAAACAACACACTACCAATGTACATGGCTTTAATTAGCCACCAAACAACACACTACCTATGTACATGGCTCTAATAAGCCACCAAGCAACATACCACACTGCCAATGCAAATGACTTCAATAAGCCACCAAACAACACACCACACTACCAATGTACATGGCTCTAATAAGCCACCAAACAACACGCTAAAATGTACATGGCTCTAATAAGCCACCAAACAACACACCACACTACCTATGTACATGGCTCTAATAAGTAACCAAAAAACACACCACACTACCAATGTACATGACTCTAATAAGCAACCAAACAACAACCCACACTTCCAATGTACATGACTCTAATAAGCCACCAAACAACACACCACACTACCAATGTACATGACTCTAATAAGCCACCAAACAACACACCACACTACCAATGTACATGACTCTAATAAGCCACCAAACAACAACCCACACTTCCAATGTACATGACTCTAATAAGCCACCAAACAACACACCACACTACCAATGTACATGACTCTAATAAGCCACCAAACAACACACCACACTGCCAAAGCAAATGACATCAATAAGCCTTTAAACAACACACCACATTGCGAATGTATATGGCTCTAATAAGCAACCAAACAACACACCACACTATCAATGTACATGGCTCTAACAAGCCACCAACCACGAGACTACAAATGTACATGGCTCTAATAAGCCACCAAACACCACCATACAATGTACAAAGCTCTAATAAGCCACCAAACAACACACAACACTACCAATGTACATGACTCTAATAATCCACCAAACTCAACACTAACATTGTACATGACTCTAATAATCCACCAAACACAACACTACCTATGTACAAGACTCTAATTAACAACAAATAACCTAAAAAGGAAGAGCAGCCTTCCAGCAACTCAAGGTTGTTAGGGTCTTCATCAAATTAAACAGCAAGTTAAATGTAGATATTTGCAATGCTATGGTGAAACCAGTGCTGCTATATGGAGTTGAGACATGGAGAACAACGGCTGTAAACCTGAACAGATTACAGTCCTTCATTAACAATTGTCTAATAATGATTATCAGAATTCACTGGAAGAACAAAATGAGCAAAGTGATGGAGATGGATCGGTCATATACTAAATAAAACCTGCTTCTAATATAACAAAAGTGATGGAGATGGATCGGTCATACACTAAATAAAACCTGCTTCTAATATAACAAAAGTGATGGAGGTGAATGGGTCATACACTAAATAAAACCTGCTTCTAATATAACAAAAGTGGTGGAGATGGATCGGTCATACTTTAAATAAAACCTGCTTCTAATATAACCAAAGTTATGGTCTTGGATCGGTCATACACTAAATAAAACCTGCTCCTAATATAATAAAAGTGGTGGAGGTGGACCGGTCATACACTAAATAAAACCTGCTTCTAATATAACAAAATTGATGGAGGTGGACAAGTCATACACTAAATAAAACCTGCTTCTAATATAACAAAAGTGGTGGAGGTGGATCGGTCATACACTAAATAAAACCTGCTTCTAATATAACAAAAGTGATGGAGGTGGACCGGTCATACACTAAATAAAACCTGCTTCTAATATAACAAAAGTGATGGAGATAGACCGGTCATACACTAAATAAAACCTGCTTCTAATATAACAAAAGTGATGGAGGTGGATCGGTCATACACTAAATAAAACCTGCTTCTAATATAACAAAAGTGATGGAGGTAAATCTGTCATACACTAAATAAAACCTGCTTCTAATATAATAAAAGTGGTGGAGGTGGATCGGTCATACACTAAATAAAACCTGCTTCTAATATAACAAAAGTGGTGGAGGTGGATCGGTCATACACTAAATAAAACCTGCTTCTAATATAACAAAAGTGATGGAGATGGACCGGTCATACACTAAATAAAACCTGCTTCTAATATAACAAAATTGGTGGAGGTGGATCGGTCATACACTAAATAAAACCTGCTTCTAATATAACAAAAGTAATGGAGTTGGATCGGTCATACACTAAATAAAACCTGCTTCTAATATAACAAAAGTGATGGACTTGGATCGGTCATACACTAAATAAAACCTACTTCTAATATAACAAAAGTGATGGAGGTGGATCGGTCATACACTCAATAAAACCTGCTTCTAATATAACAAAAGTGGTGGAGGTGGATCGGTCATACACTAAATAAAACCTGCTTCTAATATAACAAAAGTGGTGGAGGTGGACCGGTCATACACTAAATAAAACCTGCTTCTAATATAACAAACGTGGTGGAGGTGGATCGGTCATACACTAAATAAAACCTGCTACTAATATAACAAAATTGGTGGAGGTGGACCGGTCATACACTAAATAAAACCTGCTTCTAATATAACAAAAGTGATGGAGGTGGACCGGTCATACACTAAATAAAACCTGCTTCTAATATAACAAAATTGGTGGATGTGGATCGGTCATATACTAAATAAAACCTGCTTCTAATATAACAAAAGTGATGGAGGTGGATCGGTCATACACTAAATAAAACCTGCTACTAATATAACAAAAGTGATGGAGGTGGATCGGTCATTCACTAAATAAAACCTGCTTCTAATATAACAAAAGTGCTGGAGGTGGACCGGTCATACACGAAATAAAACCTGCTTCTAGTATACCAAAAATGATGGCGGTGGATCTGTCATACACTAAATAAAACCTGCTTCTAGTATAACAAAAGTGATCTGCTTCTAATATAACAAAAGTGATGGAGATGGATCGGTCATACACTAAATAAAACCTGCTTCTAATATAACAAAAGTGATGGAGGTGGATCGGTCATACACTAAATAAAACCTGCTTCTAATATAACAAAAGTGATGGAGATGGATCGGTCATATACTAAATAAAACCTGCTTCTAATATAACAAAAGTGATGGAGGTGGATCGGTCATACACTAAATGAAACCTGCTTCTAATATGACAAAATTGATGGATTTGGCTCGGTCATAAACTAAATGAAACCTGCTTCTAATATAACAAAAGTGATGGAGGTGGATCGGTTATACACTAAATAAAACCTGCTTCTAATATAACAAAAGTGATGGAGATGGATCGGTCATAAACTAAATGGAACCTGCTTCTAATATGACAAAATTGATGGATTTGGCTCGGTCATAAACTAAATGAAACCTGCTTCTAATATGACAAAGCAAGCCCTGATATGGAACCTACAGTGTAAACTGAAAATAGGTCGCCCAAGAAACACTTGGCACTGAGTATTGGAGGCAAACGTGAAGATAATTGGCCACGAATGGAAGATACTGGAGAAACTGTCCCAGGATAGAGATGCCTGGAGGTCTCTTCTAGGTGGCTTATGTCCTAGGAGGAAGTGCAGACACCGAAGATGACATGTGGATGTCCCTCATAAACGAGAAAGCTCAACAACAAACTCAACAACTTGCTGGTAGTTTCTTTGTTTTTGATTGATTGGGTCAATCTCCTTTTAAGTAGTAACAAAATTCTTTATAATTATCGTACTTTGAAGCATGTCATACAAAGATAATACTTGTGATTTCAATAGAACCGACGTGTGTAGATATTTGGTAAGACGTTACATAAGAAATCGTTACAGTATAAGGGAGATAGCTCCCTTTGTCAAATTTAAAAATTTTTCCACAAACTAATAATAATTTCTATAGCAAATTCTACAAAATATCTTAATTTTAATTTATAAATTTGCATACAGTGTGATTTATTGATGAGATTTATTGATGAGATTTATTGACTTATCTATTGACGTTATTTATAGAAAAGATTTAGTGTCTGATTTATAGTCAATGTACGTAAGTTAAAATGCCTTAGCTACCTTAGAATATACATCCTTGTTTGCATTACATTATTTTTGATTTAATATAAGCCAATGTCTGAGAAGTCTGTTGTTGATAGAAATACAATATGGCGACAACTGTAAATGAACAATTAGCAATCAAGACTTAAGATTATTATCTTCAACATTGTTGTATGACACAATTTGTATACACATTTTCATAGTACAACAGCAATATTTTGGACTTAATCGGTGAATTAATTGTGTCTATTAATTGAAAGTCAGGAAGAACACTTTATCTTGTGATATAATTTTATTGCAACATCTGATGCGCATTATTGTGTATTGCCAGTAATCGCTGCACCAAAATGCTCCGAGTCAAATAAATGATAATATTGTGTTATTCTTGTGAATTAATAGGATAAAAGGCATTGAACTTAATCTATTTAATGTCATTTTAAATTGTTTTATACAATACTATACTGTTTGACATTTTTATTAACTTGTGTTAGAGTAAATTTATTAAAATATATTTTATTTTAGTAATTTTAAAAGGAAGTTGAAACAAAGGGACTTAAATTAAAAATGAACATATTAAATTTATGATTAATTATATTAACGTAAATTTTAAAATTAACTTACAGTAGTTAACCTATATGTACGTATAACTATATTTAGGCCAGCAACTTCTTCGCTTCTATCAGAGTTCAGCTATGTCAGTGGCAAGCCACTGAACTCGATCCCTATAACTAGGGATACAATAACATTCAAATGTCAGTATTTTAATCACAACTAATTAACACTAGTTTCGAAAAAAACCTAAACGTGTCTCTATTTTATACTGTTTCTCACTTGAACTGTTACATTTATTGATACGAAAAGAAAATTAAAAAATTAATAACTTGAGGTAAATCTTTTATAAAAAATCTATGTTATTAACTGCATTAAGTTGATTGCCCTATTTTTATAAGTTTATGTATGTGACATAACATTACGCCATAAAATTAGTGTTACAATAACGTTCAAGTGCTATGATTTTAGTCCCAACCAGTTAACAATAAAATCAAAATAAGCCATAGCAATGTCTATTGTTCCCCCTTTTATATGTCCAAAGATTCATAACATGGACATAAAATAAACAAAATCTAAACTGAAATAGTTACTAATAATCTCAGAGGAACTAATTGACGATTAGTATTTTTTAAAATAATTTTTAACAATGTAGCCCAACCTTTGACCTTTTAGCGCATTTTCGAGATGCCGAAATCGCTATTGCACCCGTTTTGTCCGTCTGTCATCACCCTGATCACAGGATCCATAAGTCCTAGACCCATGATGTATAAATGTTTTTTGTATGTCCTGACCTGCCATTAGTGCATCAACACTCAGTTACTCGATCCGTTTAAAAAACCCGTTAAAACTACCAAAAAATATTTCGAATCGAGAGGTATCACTAACTCAGGGAACGGCCGCCATTGCCGGAAGTCAAATGTACAATTCTACGTGCATTGAAGAGTGGTGTGAAAGGGTGCAAAATAATTAGTTTTTTTTTTTTAGTTGACGTCATTAGAATATGTGTAAAAGTTTAGAGACTTTTACGTCATCATTTGTGGTGACTTGTAGTTGGATTTGAGAGAAAATATTTTTCTTTCAAATGTAAAGAAAAGACTTTTAAATAGAAAAAATGTCAGGTATATTCATTACACAAGAAAATTCATAAAAATATGTCTAAAATCTAAACACAATTACTGATAACTACATAATTCTGATATCTAACATAAGTACTGATACATAATACGAAAATGCGCTAACACGTCCTGAATTCCAATAGGTACCAGGCTTAACATGATTTTTTTCATTACAAGCGACATTGTTATAAAAGAATTCATAGTACGAGCACTTAGCTATAAAGAAAGTTTGGTAAAGCTAAGTAGTTATCGACAACGATCATAATAAATCGATAAAAGACAAGTGTCATTTCTTTTATAAAATTATTGGATTATATGTACTTTAAAACTAACTGAATTCATGTCAAAAGTTTTAGGGATGTAGGCCATGCGGGGCTCGTGTTCCTACCACATGTAACATAAAACTAACTGAATTCATGTCAAATGTTTTAGGGATGTAGGCCATGCGGGGCTCGTGTTCCTACCACGTCTATATAAGGAAAGATCCTGCTCATAAACAATACTAAAAAGTTTTATAAGCACTGGAATAAAACACTAATTTATTTTCAATAGAAATTTTTTAAGGGGTCAAGGAAGTAATTATTTAGTCACGTGCCAGCTTATGAAGCTCTCCGTGCTTACTGTGGCACGCGTGCCATAAGTTCGCCATCACTTATCTAGAATGTAATTTTAAGTAATCTCAAAGTATTTGAACATTCCATTAAGATTTAATGCATATGCGAAACAATATTATTCTTTCTTGGTCTAATGTGATCCATTCCTGATAATATATGTAAATTTGTGCTGTGGAGATCACGATAATTTAGTAGATTATTCTTCGAAATTTTTATCGATTAAAATAATTTAATCGATGAAACTTGATTTAAAATAAAGAAAATAATTCTATTATTGCTTTAAAATATTTATTATTAGTTAATTTGTTTAGTTCACACTTTTACCTCCTATTATCATTATTATTCATATAGAGGTGCATACGTTAACAAAAAGGTTAACTTCCTTATTTCTTGCATATAGTTTCGTCTAAAAATTTACAAGCCATTGAGTTACTGGGACTTAAGAAATTTTGTGAAATAATTAATTGCCACAAACTTTTAATAATCCACAAAAAATTCATTGTTAAATCCCATATATTACCATCACCCTCTTGTCGTGGTGGGTTGTGTGATGAAAAAAAATATTTAAAAAGGATCCAATACTCGTTATGTTATTGAAGTTTAATGTTGGACAAATACATTTGTCACCTAACAAGGCATTGTATCAAAGTTTAATGTTGGACCAAAACATTTGTCACCTAACAAGGCATTGTATCAAAGTTTAATGTTGGACCAAAACATTTGTCACCTAACATGGCATTGTATCAAAGTTTAATGTTGGACAAATACATTTGTCACCTAACAAGGCATTGTATCAAAGTTTAATGTTGGACAAAAACATTTGTCACCTAACAAGGCATTGTTTCAAAGTTTAATGTTGGACAAATACATTTGTCACCTAACAAGGCATTGTATCAAAGTTTAATGTTGGACAAATACCTTTGTCACCTAACAAGGCATTGTATCAAAGTTTAATGTTGGACAAATACATTTGTCACCTAACAAGGTATTGTATCAAAGTTTAATGTTGGACAAATACATTTGTCACCTAACAAGGCATTGTATCAAAGTTTAATGTTGGATAAATACATTTGTCACCTAACATGGCATTGTATCAAAGTTTTAGATTAATCGAATCTACCGAATTTAAATTAATGCACATTTAGTTTATCATTATTTATTTCTATGTCACCATCTGCCATTGTTTACTTCCACATGATACTTGAGTTCATTCCATCTTTTGTTGACCACACATCCCCCACCTCCCCTCCGTTTTACAGCAAGTGGAGTTCAGACACGATTAGTCAGTAATTGTTTATATCTCGGTGTGTATTATATTAATTGTAATTAATATTTTAAGATCCTTCTCATATATAAGGGATTTATAGTCTCTTTTGACTGGTTTTTAAATTATGAGCTGTCTAATTAAATCCCTTATATTATCCCTTATAATTTCGAGTGACATTAGGGAAAATTTTCTATTATTGCCTTTTTAAAAATTTATTAGTTGATAATATTTTTAGTTACAAACTTTTACCTCGTTTTATTTATATTATTATTCATTTAGAGGTGCATACCTAAACAAAAAGGTTAACTTCCTTATTTCTTGATTAATGTTACGCCACAAAATGTAGGAGCAATCGAGTTACTGCGACTTAAGAAATTTCGTGAAATAATTAATTGTCACAAAATTATAATTATCCCAAAATAAATTCGTTGTAAAATCCCTTATATTACCTTCACCCTCTTGTCGTTGTCGGTTGGGTAAGCGAAAAAACAAAAATAAAAATTGATCCATTTGACGTTATCGAGCAACAATTTTGCACATACACATTTATTACCTAGCAAGGCATTATATCAAAATTTTAGAATATTTTAATATACCTCATTTAAATTAATGCACATTTAGCATATCTCTATATATCTCTATGTCACCATATGCTATTGTTTACTTCCATATGTCTCTGGAGTTATTTCCATCCTTTGTTGACCACACAACCCCCTCCCCGTCGCTTTAAAGCGATTGGAGTTCAGACAAGTTTAGTCAGTAATTGTTTTTATCTCGGTGTGTATAAGATTAAACATAGTTAATATATTATGATCCTTCTCATAAATTAGGGATTTATTGTATTTTTGTTACTGTTTTTTTTTTAAATTGTGGATTGTATAATTAAATCCCTCACATTCACTTACAAGTCTTGACATCAGCGGGCCAAAAAACACAAGTAAAAAAATGACGATATTATCGGGCAAAAAATTTGCATTTTGACATTTTTCACTTTGCAATGTATTGTATCGAAATTTCTGATCGATCGAATTAACGGCAATTAAATTATAGCACTTTTGCTGGCATAAAAAAAACTGTTGCTGCGATATAACAATCGCGTAGTCCTCTACCGTCTCACCAAAGCCTTGCTGCCGTTTGAAGAAAGCAGAGACCAGTGTGGTGCCATCGCGTTGTTCTCTACCGTCTCACCCAAGCCTTGCTGCCGTTTGAAGAAAGAAGAGACCAGTGTGGTGCCATCACTTTGTTCTCCCAGTTCGTCACTATAATGTGCAGCAGTTTTTCTGGGGTGTTTAACTGTGACGGTGCCCGATCTAGGATGTCCTGTCGGGCACGCCCCTCCAAGGCGCTCAGGATCCAGGTGACAGCTGAGGCTGGAGGCACAGGCTGTAGGTGTATTAGCAGACGTACCTCTTTAACAAACTGATCCGCTCCGCCGTCACCCGTGAACTTTTGTAGCTTGGGTTGTCTTGTGAACTGTACTTGTTCTACTTGTTCCATGTCTTGTAAACTGTACTTGATCTACTTGTTCCATGTCTTGTGAACTGAACTTGTTCTACTTGTTCCATGACTTGTGAACTGAACATGTTCTACTTGTTCCATGTCTTGTGAACTGTACTTGTTCTACTTGTTCCATGTCTTGTGAACTGTACTTGTTCTAATTGTTCCATGTCTTGTGAACTGTACTTGTTCTACTTGTTCCATGTCTTGTGAACTGTACTTGTTCTACTTGTTCCATGTCTTGTGAACTGTACTTGTCCCATGTCTTGTGAACTGTACTTGTTCTACTTGTTCCATGTCTTGTGAACTGTACTTGTTCTACATGTT
>MUZC01000682.1:120797-135260 GCA_002072015.1 Radix auricularia | reverse complement strand
CGAACTGTACTTGTTCTACTTGTTCCATGTCTTGTGAACTGTACTTGTTCTACTTGTTCCATGTTCGAGACAGATCTAACATTGGAAAAAGCAATACAACTTGAAACTTCATTCCAGCAGTCATCCGATGCGGCCAGATCTCTGACGCCTTCAGGGATCCATGCAGTAAACAGCAGGTCAGTCAACAAACACCAACCCCATCAGAGCAGTTCAACTTATGCAAGTTCTAAACATAGATCTAATTCTAGTAATAATTATAAAAAATGTCATCGATGCTAGGTTGGACCTTTGATTTTGGAAGTAAAGAGGACTTTAACTTTCATTATTTTGTATTTTAAATTATGTTGTGGCATATTTTGCATTTGTTTGAAATGATTTAATCTACCAATTGATTTTATTGATTCAAATCATATAATGTTTATGTTACAACATATTTATTGAGTCATTGGATTTTGTTAGAACTATCCTTTATCCTCTTTCAATTATGTTAGTATTTACAAAGGGTAAAGGGATGTAAAATATTGGGATTATTCTTAGGGGAACTCACTCTTGTATTACTGTAGTTTTATATTGTTTGAGTGATGTCCCTTATTTTTATGTGTATTATTGTTTACGTTCTACAGTATTAAAAGTTTAGTGAGAATAAAATGACGAACACGACCTGTCTCCATCGTCCGTTGTATTCCTAAATTAAATACCACTCAATCCACTTCACACGATGCCGTACGAAACACTTTTTCATAAGGCGTTCTATGTATGTTATTTTGTATATAACCCAATCGGTGCATGAAATTAAGTTTAATATGATTATTTCAATCTAAATAATAATACATACAGTTTTCAATATCTTTCAAAATAGTGTAATATCATAAAGGTCATAATGTATTATGTCTAAAAGTTTACGAAAATACAGATTTTTGGCCCCAAGCCAAATAGAAATAGACATTTGGATTTCAAAAAATATAGTATATTAATGTTGGCTATAAAGCATGTATGCACTAAGGTTCGTCAAGTTCCATTCATTTTCCAAGTAGCCGATGCTTAAACTAATTTTTATATTGCTTGGACGAAAAAAATGTGGGCCCCTGCACCTAATAAGAGTCAAAATTTTTTCACAAAGTGATACTGGAAGCATGATCAACGATTTCCTTAAGTATCACGGTGATCGGGTGAATGGTTTAGTCAGTTTAAAATAACCAGCAAAAAAAAAAAATACCTACGTAATAATTTGATTTTTTAAAAATGTAGTTAGATATTAAGGGAAAATCCCATTATGGGCCCCCAGGCAAATTCCGTGCAAGTTTTCAAATTAGAAAACGAGTTCCTCTAAATTAATTTTCAAGAGGAATATATTTTGAAAAAAAGGTTTAAAATTAAATGCGAAAAATATGTTACACAATTAGGCTGTGGTTACACTGCACGCGAATTCGCTCATCTAGTATACGCGCGAACGCGCATCTGAAAAGTAATTTCTAAGGTAATTACACTGCAAGTGATTGTTTCAGCTGATATCGCGCGAATTACATTGTTTGTCTTGACAACAAACTTTAACCTTTATCCTTTTCGCTATTTAAACACACATTTTGTGTGTTTATATAGACATCGCCGACTTTCGTTTTTATTTGTTTAGCTTAACAACCACTGTTGTTATTTAATAAATAATATTAATATTTGCATACAGATTTAAAATAGATAAAAATCAAATAATTATCCCCCATTATTTCATACGAGCCAAATACCCGTGCTACGCTACGGGGTAGGCACAATAAGAATAACTTTATTTGGTTTTTGGTCTCAAATTCTCCTAAAAAATGAATGTAAACGGTTCTGGAAATTAGGGTAGTGATAAATCAAACCCCTTTTTAATAAAAACAAAGAAAAGTGTGTCGAAAAAAATAAACATATTATTAGTTTAAATATTACCCATCACTTTTGGTATTTCTGCTTTAATATAGCAACATCATTATCACCCGAGGCTCTACAGCACATGTAGGGCCCTGGTTTGCTCAACCACATCCTTCCATTCAGATCGATTGATGGCTTTCTTTCACCATGCTCGAACCCCTTTTATAACGCATGCTATATACTCTACCAGAATAACAAATGTCCTTAACAGTTACAAAAAGCTAACAGGAAAGGCTCACTTTATTTTCACGTGAATCAAAACATTAAAACAATATCTTTCCACAGGATTCTGTTGGTTCTTAGAAAAATCTCGCTAAGCAACCATTTCTTTTATAGTATAAGCATGAAATTAGTTCAAGACGAATAGGATATTTTTAGCCAGATAATATTTGTGAATATTGTGGCTATGGGAGAGTGGAAAAAATGGTTTATTTGTTGTAAAGGCACATGTTTCTTTAACGTGAATAGAAACATAAGAACAATGCTGTTTTTTAAAAAAAAAAGGTGAGAAATTGATCTCCTTATCAATTTTATGTCAATCATTATATATTCCCGCTCTTTTTTTTCTAATAGTAACAATTCACTTTATATCAATCTTTATTCCCGTTGTACACTATTCATCTAATAAACTCATAACAGCTTGGCACAAAATGAGTTGTTCTCAGTGTGTTTTTTCGACATAACACGCACTTTCCTTGCTAGATACTATGTATAAGTCGTAATACCCGTGATATTTCTTTACACTTGATATATTTACACCTTAAAGAACAGGTTTTACCCGAAGCATATGTCATGCAAACGCATTGTCCGAGAAATGTACCGATTTTTTAAAATGAATTTTTCATCATTCGTTAGGTCTAAGAGTAAAATACTTGTGTTAAGAATACTTTTTTCATTGGAAAAGCTCTCCAAAACATCATCTCTATTTCTATGCTAAGCATGTCCTAAGTCAAATGAATAGGATTTTTTTTTTTTGCAACAGATACTTTACTTTAGTTATGCAAATAGTATTTTCTATTTGTTGGTTGGACACTTCGACACCGGACGATCCGACCCCGGATGGTTAGACACTGGCAGTTTGACCACAGGACGTTTTGTCACCGGTCGTTTCGACTCCGGTTGGTTTGACCACGGAAGGTTCGACCCCGGGGGGATTAGATCCCGGACAATTCCGGCAAGGGACGTTTCGAACCCGAACGTTTCAACCCCTTTCTATCTACACCGTAGAAAATTATTATTTTTTTTGTTTGTATATATAATTTTAAAAATACTGATTGCATTTTAGAGGCGCAACATTAGCAGACATAGAAATAACCAAATCACACACACATACGCAAATAGCCCCTCCCCCCCCCACACAAAAACTTGCACCAATAGAAAACTCTACAGTTTTAACCATAACACGTACCATAATATTGCATTATTAAATTATTCTAGCAATAAGTCTTTTTTTATGTAAGCTTTTTCATTCATCTACCAATTAATCCACTACATCCATTCCTTTATAGTTTATGCATGCCCTTTATTTAGGACAAATTAGATTTTATTTTTATTAAGCTGTTTAATACTTATGTGATTGGGATGCGTAGGGTTGGGGAGATTTTTTAATATTGAAATATTATAAACTCATGACCCAAGAAATGAAAAGCACCCTTCAAATAGCTCACAAAGTTGCCCCTCTTTATAAAAAGTACAATTCTGCAATTTAACTTACAACAGTGTATAGATCTAAATGCTTGTACACGTACCATTTTTTAAATTTAAAATCCCTGAGCGTTTACTTTCAATACGAATTTCCTTAATGCCAGTTTATAATGAAATCGATCCAAAAAACTCACTTGTATTATGTAAGCACATAAGAGAAATACCTCTTCCTCCTAACAAATATTTGCAATTGTTTTTTTTTAATGATAAATCACTCGTTGAATGCTTCAAAAGCGGTTTCGTGTTTATTTTTCTTTAAGAAATTTTTATTTTCTGTAATTTTGACTTGTTATAAGCCCTGATAGAAATTTGCCTCCATCTGATTATATACATAGATGTGTAAAGGCTTATATTAAAATGTAAAATTGATATTTCGTCTGCAATGAAATAATTTCTTCACATTTATTTCTATACTTATTTAACAGTGACCAAGAACTAAGAGAAATTAGTTCGACCCATCTTCGTGTGATTTTATTATTGTAAAATACAATTAAAATTTTTAGAAATGTTCCGTTTTCTTTAAAAAATACATATGCGCCAATCAGCCTCTATCTGACCCAATTACATATTATAACTATAAACAATGAAATAACGACTGTATGTTCTTTTCACTGTTTATTTTCCATTGTGGCAATTCATGCGATTAATCGTCCAATTAATGGACAAGGGCTCATTTCTTCTAAATTGAAACATAAAGTAAAACCATCTCTAAAAAAATGATTGGAGATTTATCTTCTCACTAACAGTTTTTTAAGTCACATTCAATGACTTCCCGTTATCGTTTATTCAAGCACACACGAAGAACGCATCGGCAGAAACTTGTGTTCATAAAATTAACGGAATTTTTCAAAACATAATTTTAACCAAACAGAAACCATAACCTGGTAACATTTTTTCAATATTTAATTGCAATCTATGAAATAAATAGTTATTTCACAACTAATACAAACACGCACACACAGTCGCACAATACACACATATGAAAACACTCGCACACATGTTTATTCACACAATCGGATTATCAACATAAAAGTAACATCAAATAAATTAATATAGATTTAATAAAAGCTTCATGACGCCACTTTAATTTTTACGGCGTGCAAAACAACACGCTCTGTTAATCTCAAAACCAAAATCATTATGCTTTTAATTCTATATTTTAAATTGAAAAAAAAAGTTAGCAAGAGTTGCGTGGTATAGGGGCTTCACACACACACACACACGGACGCGCTTAGGCGCATTATTATATAGACGAGCAAAATACCCGTGCTACGCTACGGGGTAGGCACAATAAGAATAACTTTATTTAGTTTTGGGTCACAAATTCTCCTTAAAAATGAATGTAAACGCATTTGGAAATTAGAGTAGTGATAAATCAAACCCCTTCTTAATAAAAACTACAATATGTGTGTCAAGAAAAAAAAATTATTAGTTTAAGTATTACCCATCAATTTTGGTATTCCTTCTTTAATATAGCATCATCATTATCATCCGTGTCTCTACATCCCATGTAGGGCACAGGCTTGCTTACCACATCCTTCCAGCTACAGCCCATGTTAGCGCCCCGGCCTGCTCAACAACATCCTTACATTCATAGCGATTGATGGCTTTTTTTCACCATGCTCGAACCCCTTTAATAACGCATGCTATATATTCTACGTGAATAACAAATGTCGTTAACAGTTTTAAAAAATCTAACGGGCAAGGCTCACTTTTTTTTCATGTGAATCAAAACATGAAAACAATATCTTTCCAAATGATTCCTTTGGTTCTTAGAAATGGCTCGCTTAACACCCATTTCATTTATAGTCTAAGCATTAAAAATTCGTTCTAGACGAATATGATATTTTTAGCCAGATATTATTTGTGAATATTGTGACTTGGGGAGAGTGGAAAATATGGTTTATTTGTTTTCAAGGCTCATGTTACTTTAACGTGAATAAAAACAAAAGAACAATGCTGAATTTTAAGAAAATGTTGAGAAATTGATCTCCTTATAAATTTTATGTAAATCATTATATATTCCCGCACATTTTTTCTAATAGTAACAATTCACTTTATATCAATCTTTATGCCCGTTGTATACTATTCATCTAATGAACTCAAAACAGCTTGGCCCAAAATGAGTTGTTGTCAGTGTGTTTTTTCGACATAACACGCACTTTCTTATGCTAGATCCTATTTATAAGTCGTAATACCCGTGATATTTCTTTTGACTTGATATATTTTCACCTTAAAGAACAGTTTTTACCCGAAGCGTATGTCATGCAACCGCATCGTTCGAGAAATGTACCCAATTTTTTAAAATGGATGTTTCATCATTCGTTAGGTCTTAGAGTAAAATGCATGTCTTAAGATTACTTTTTTCATGGGAAAAGCTCTCCAAAACCTTATTTCTAGGCTAAGCATGGCCTTAGTCATATGAATAGGATTTTGTATGCGCCAAATATTAATTATGTGAATATTGATGCTAAATTACGGTATGTATGAGTTACTTTGTTTTAAAGTAACACCTTTAATCGCAAGGTTTGATCTGAAAATGTACCCTGCTGGTTTACTTTAGTTGTGCAAAAAGTATTTTCTATTTGGTGGTTGGACACTTCAACCCCGGACGATTCCACCCCGGTCGGTTCGACCCTGGCAGTTCGACCACAGGGCGTTTTGTCCCCAGGTCGTTTCGAGTCTGGTCGGCTCGATCCCGGGCTATTCGATCCCGGACAGTTCAACCACGGGACTTTTCGACCCTAGGGCGTTTTCACCCCGGACGTTTCGACCCTTTTGTTTCTTAACTGAGATTTTTCTCATTTATAATGTACCACTTTGTTACTATTATTATTTTTAAATTATTTTTGGTATATTATAAATTAGAAATTAAAAACAGAATTTCAACTAATATCCAAAACACACTTAAAAAGGACCTAAGTTAAATTGGGTTTTAAAGATGTATATATTAAAGTCGCTCAAAGATTTTCACAGTGATAACAAAAATAAATGATTTTTTAAAATAAAAAAATGTCAATAAGCTGAACAATGCACTTCGCAGGCGTTGGAACCATTACAAACGCGCGCCCTTCAATTTACTTCTTGTGTTACTTAACAAAAAGCACCCTTCAAATAGTTTACAAAGTTGCTCCTCTAAAAAAAAAAATACATTTCCGCTATTTAACACCACTCTTAACACAGTGTATAAACGCTTATACACGTACCATTTTATTATTTAAAATCCCTGAGCGTTTACTTTTAATACGAAGTTCCTTATTGTCATTTTATAATGAAATCGATCCAAAACACTTACTTGTATTAAAAAAGCACCTAAGAGAAATAAATCTTCCTCCTAATTAATATTTGCAATTGTTTTTATGATAAATCACTTGTTAAATGTTTCAAAAGCGGTTCCGTGTTAATTTTTCTATTACGAAATTTCATTTTCTGTAATGTTGAGTTGTTATACGCCCGTAGAATATTTGCCTCTATCTGATTATATACGTAGATGTATAAAAGCTTATTATAAAATGTAAAATTGATATTTCGTCTGCAATTAAATAATTTCTTCACATTTATTTCTATAGTTATGTAACAGTGACTAAAAGAAATTAATTAGTTCGACCCATCTTCGTGTGATTTTATTATTGTAAAATACAATTAAAAATTTAGAAAGGTTCCATTTTTTTAATTAGCGCTAATTAGCCTCAATCTTATCCAATTACATATTATAACTATAAATAATGCACTTTCAATAGCGACTATAAGTTCATTTCACTGTTTATTTTCCATTGAGGCAATTCATGCGAGTAATCGTCCAACTAATGCGCAAGGGCTAAATTCTTCTTAAATAAAGTAAAACCATCTCTGAAAAATGATTGGAGATTGATCTTCTCATTAACAGTTTTTTAAGTCACATTCAATGACTTCCCGTTATCTTTTATTCAAGCACCCACAAAGATCGCATCGGCAGAGACTTGTGTTCATAAAATTGACGGAATTTTTCATAATCCAGTGCATAATTTTAACTATACATAAACCATTACGTGGTAACGTCTTTTCAATATTTAATTTCACTTTTAGCAATCTATGAATTAAATCGTTATTTCACAACAAATACAAACACACAGTCACACGCACACACAGACGCACATAGACACATACACATAAACATACGCGCACACATGCATATTCACACACTCGGATTATAATGAAGATAAAAAGTAACATCACATAAATTAATAAAATAAAAGCTTCATGACGCCACTTGATTGTTTTTTTACGGCGCGCAAAACCACACCCTCTGTTAATCTCAAACCCAAAATCATTATGATTTTGCGTCTATATTTTCATTTAAAAAAAAAAGTTAGCAAGAGTTGCGTGGTATAGGGGCTTCACACACACACACACACACTGACGGACGGAAATGTGCTTAGGCGCATTATTATATAGACGAGCAAAATGCCCGTGCTATGCTACGGGGTAGGCACAATAAGAGTAACTTTATTTAGTTTTGGGTCTCAAATTTTCCTTAAAAATTAATATAAATGGATCTGGAAATTAGGGTTGTGATAAATCAAACCCTTCTTAATTAAAAACAAAGATAATTGTGTCGAGAAAAATAAACATATTTTTAGTTTAAATATTACCAATTAATTTTGGTATTTCTGCTTTAATATAGCAACATCATTATCATCCGTGACTCTACAGCCCACGTAGGGCCCTGGCTTGCTCAACCACATCCTTCCATTCAGATCGATTGCTGGCTTTCTTTCACCTTGCTCGAACCCCTTTAATAACGCATGGTATATTCTCTACCAGAATAACAAATGTCGTTAACAAAAAGATAACGGGCAAAGTTCAATTTCTTTTCACGTGAATCAAAACATGAAAACAATATCTTTCCATGGGATTTCTTTGGTTCTTAGAAATAGCTCGCTAAACACCCATTTTTTTAAAAGTCTAAGCATGAAATTAGTTCAAACCGAATAGGATATTTTTAGCCAGATAATATTTGTGAATATTGTGGCTTGGGGAGAGTAGAAAATATGGCTTACTTGTTTTAAAGGCACATGTTCCTTTAACGTGAATAAAAACATAAGAACAATGCTGCTTTTTAAGAAAATGATGAGAAATGGATCATCTTACAAATTTTATGTCAATCATTATATATATTCCCGCACATTTTTTCTAATCGTAACAATTCACTTTATATCAATCTTTTTCCCGTTGTAGACTATTAATCTAATAAACTCAAAACAGCTTGGCACAAAATGAATTGTTGTCAGTGTGTTTTTCGATATGACACGCACTTCCTTATGCTAGAACCTATGCATAAGTCGTAAAACCCGTGATATTTCTTTACACTTGATATATTTACACCTTAAAGAACAGTTTTTACCCGAAGCGTATGTCATGCAACCGAATTGTTCGAGAAATGTACCCAATTTTTTAATGGATTTTTATAATTCGTTAGGTCTTAGAGTAAAATACATGTGTTAAGATTACTTTTTTCCATTGGAAAAGCTCTCCAAAACATTATTTCTATTTCTAGGCTAAGCATGCCTTTAGTCAAATGAATAGGATTTTTTTTTGCGCCAGATACTTTACTTTAGTTATGCAAATAGTATTTTCTATTTGGTGGTTGGACACTTTGACCCCGGACGGTTCGAACCTGGCAGTTTGACCACAGGACGTTTTGTCCCCGGTCGTTTCGACCCCGGTCGGTTCAACCACGGAAGGTTCGACCCCTGGGCGATTCGATCCCGGACAATTCCGCCAAGGGACTTTTCGGCCCCGAACGTTTCAACCCCTTTCTATCTACACCATAGAAAATTATTAATATTTTTATTTGTATATATAATTTTAAAAATACTGGTTGTCATGTTAGAGGCCCAACATAAGCAGACATAGAAATAACCAAATCACACACACATACGCACATAGCCCCTCCTCCCCACAAAGACACACAAACTTGCACCTATAGAAAACTCTACAGTTTTAACCATAACACGTAACATAATATTGCATTATTCTAGCAATAAGTCTTTTTTTATGTAAGCTTATTCATTCATCTACCAATTAATCCACAACATCCTTTCCTTTATAGTTTATGCATGACCTTTATTAAGGACAAATTAGATTTATTTTTATTGAGCTGTATAATACTTATGTGATTGGGATGCGTAGGGTTGGGGAGATTTCTTAATATTGCTATTTGTTTAAAAAAAAAACACGTTGAATCGCAAGGATTGGGTTTAAAATTTTACACTGCTGGTTTTCTTGATCTTTGCAAAAAGGACATTATCAGTGGCTAAGAAATAGTGCCACTCAGGGCTCGGAAATATTATAAACTCATGACCCAAGAAATGAAAAGCACCTTTCAAATAGCTCACAAAGTTGCCCCTCTTTATAAAAATTACAATTCCGCTATTTAACTTACAACAGTGTATAGATCTAAATGCGTTTACACGTACCATTTTTTTAAATTAAAATCCCTGAGCGTTTACTTTCAATACGAATTTCCTTAATGACAGTTTATAATGAAATCGATCCAAAACACTCACTTGTATTAAGTAAGCACCTAAGACAAATACCTCTTCCTCCTAACAAATATTTGCAATTGTTTTTTACGATAAATCACTCGTTGAATGCTTCAAAAGCGATTCCTTGTTAATTTTTCTTTAAGAAATCAATATTTTCTGTAATTTTGACTTGTTATAAGCCAGTATAAAATTTGCCTCCATCCGATTATATACATAGATGTATAAAAGCTTATATTAAAATGTAAAATTGATATTTCGTCTACAATTAAATAATTTCTTCACATTTATTTCTATAGCTATTTAACAGTGACTAAGGGAAATGCGTTCGAACCATTTTCGTATGATTTTATTATTGTAAAATACAATTAAAATATTTATAAAGGCTCCATTTCCTTTACAAATAAATATACACCAATCTTACCCAATTACATATTATAACTATAAATAATGCAATTTCAACAGCGACTATAAGTTGTTTTCACAGTTTATTTTCAATTGTGGCAATTCATGCGAGTAATCATAAAACTAATGCGCGAGGGCCCATTTCTTCTAAAATCAAACATAAAGTAAAAACAATCTCTGAAAAAGTCATTGGAGATTGTTCTTCTCATAGACAGTTTTTTAAGTCACATTCAATGACTTCCCGTTATCTTTTATTCAAGCACCCATGCAGATCGCATCGGCAGAAACTTGTGTTCATAACACTAACGGAATTTTTCATAATCCATTGCATAATTTTAACTATACATAAAAGATTACGTGGTAACGTCTTTTCAATATTTAATTTCACTTTTAGCAATCTATGAAATAAATCGTTATTTCACTACTAATACAAACACACAGTCACACGCACACACAGACGCACATACACACATACACATTAACACACTCGCACACATGCATATTCACACACTCGGATTATAATCAAGATAAAAAGTAACATCAAATAAATTAATATAATAAAAGCTTCATGACGCCACTTCATAGTTTTTTTTACGGCGCGCAAAACCACACCCTCTGTTAATCTCAAACCCAAAATCATTATGATTTTATGTCTATACGAGCAAAATACCCGTGCTACGCTACGGGTAGGCACAATAAGAATAACTTTGTTTGGGTTGGGTTTATGAGCCAGATATTAATTATGTGAATATTGATGTAAAATTAATGTATGTATGAGTTAAATTGTTTTAAAGGTTTGAGCTGAAAATGTACCCTGCTGGTTTACTTTAGTTGTTCAAAAAGTATTTTCTATTTCGTCGTTGGACACTTAGACCCCAGACGATTCGACCCCGGACTGTTCGACCCTTGCAGTTCGACCAAAGCAGGTTTTTTCGCCAGGTCGTTTCGACTCCTGTCGGTTCAACCACGGAAGTTTCGACCCCGGTCGATTCGATCTCGGGGCGATTCGATTCCGGACAGTTCCACCAAGGGACTTTTCGACCCTAGGGCGTTTCGACCCCGGACGTTTCGCCCCGTTCTATCTACAGCGTAGTAATTTATTACTATTTTTGTTTTTAAAGTTATTTTTTTTTAAATACTGGTTGTCATCTTAGAGGCGCAACATTAGCAGACACAGAAATAACCAAATCACACACACATAGCCCCCCCCCCCACACACACACAGACATGCACCAATAGACAACTCTACAGTTTTAACCATAGCACGTACCATAATATTGCATTATTTTAGCAATAAGTCTTTTTTATGTAAGCTTTTTCATTCATCTACCAATTAATCCACAACATACATTCCTTTACATTTTATGCATGACCTTTATTTAGGACAAATTAGATTTAGTTTTGTTGAGCTGTTTAATACTTATGTGATTGGGATGCGTAGGGTTGTTGAGATTTTTTAATATTGTCTATTGGTTTAAAAAAACACATGTTAAATAGCAAGTTTTGGGTCTTAAATTGTATACTACTGTTTTCTTAATCTTTGCATAAAGGACATTATCAGTGGCTAAGAAATAGTGCCACTCAGGGCTCGGAAATATTATAAACTCATGACCCAAGAAATGAAAAGCACCCTTCAAATAGCTCACAAAGTTGCCCCTTTTTATAAAAATTACAATTCCGCTATTTAACTTACAACATTGTAAAGATCTAAATGCCTATACACGTACCATTATTTCATTTAAAATCCCTGAGCGTTTACTTTGAATACGATTTTTTTAATGACAGTTTATAATGAAATCGATCCAAACACTCACTTGTATTAAGTAAGCACGCAAGAGAAATACATCTTCCCCCTAACAAATATTTGCAATTGTTTTTTATGATAAATCACTCGTTGAATGCTTCAAAAGCGGTTCCGTGTTAATTTTTCTATAAGAAATTTTTATTCGCTTTAATTTTGACTTGTTATAAGCCAGTATAAAATTTGCCTCCATCCGCTTATATACATAGATGTATAAAAGCTTATATTAAAATGTAAAATTGATATTTCGTCTACAATTAAAATAATTTCTTCATATTTTTTTCTATAGCTAAGTGACTAAGGGAAATTCGTTCGATCCATTTTTTTATGATTTAATTATTGTAAAATACAATTTAAATGTTTAGAAAGGTTCTATTTCCTTTACAAATAAATATTCGCCAATCTTACCCAATTATTTATTATAACTATAAATAATGCAATTTCAACAGCGACTATAAGTTCTTTTCACAGTTTATTTTCCATTGTGGCAATTCATGCGAGTAATCATCTAACTAATGCGCAAGGGCTCATTTCTTCTAAAATTCTCTTTTTAAAAAAAAAATTTAAAAAATCTTCTATAATCAAACATAAAGTAAAAACCATCTCTCAAAAAAAAAAAAATCATAAGAGATTGTTTAACAGTTAACAGTTAAACAGTTTTATAAGTCACATTCAATGACTTCCCGTTATCTTTTATTCAAGCACCCATGCAGATCGCATCGGCAGAAACTTGTGTTCATAAAATTTACGGAATTTTTCACAATCCAGTTCATAATTTTAACTATACATAAAAGATTACGTGGTAACGTCTTTTCAAAATTTAATTTCTTTATCTTTATCTTATCTTAGATATACAGACGCTCCTTCTATGCAGAAGATAATTGCGTCCACAGACCATGAGAGATGATCTGTTGGCAAGTGATGCAGCGGTCACAGGCCACGGCTATAGGGGTTCCACGCATTACCCCAGCCGCCTAACTATTGTCTAGTTAGGTACCCATTCGGAGCTGGGTGACTCGGGGACTCCTCAGGCCCCGAGAACAAATCCTCACTTTCGTGTGGATTCGAACTCGTGACCATCAGTGTGACAGTCGAGAGCGCTACCTCTCGACCACCACGTCCCACTTTTTTCACTTTCACTTTTAGAAAACTATGAAATAAAAACGAACAGTCACACGCACACACAGACGCACATACACACATACACATAAACATGCTCGCACACATGCATATTCACACACTCGGATTATAGTGAAGATAAAAAGTAACATCACATAAATTAATAAAATAAAAGCTTCATGACGCCACTTGATTGTTTTTTTTTACGGCGCGCAAAACCACACCCTCTGTTAATCTCAAACCCAAAATCATTATGATTTTGCGTCTATATTTTCAATTTAAAAAAAAAGTTATCAAGAGTTGCGTGGTATAGGGGCTTCACACACACACACACACTGACGGACGGAAATGTGCTTAGGCGCATTATTATATAGATAATTGGTAATTATCATAGTGACATGTGGTTAAACCCAAATCTTTTTAGTAAGAGTCTTAGTAAGAGTGTTGAATTTCGTATACCTCGAAGTCGAAATTCGATCGCAATGGCAACATAAAAAAATAAAACATTGTTTCCTAATATGATTAAATTGATTATAAGTCATTTTAGGCTTAGGCCGCAGGCTCTAGACCGCTAGACTAGAGTCACCGAAGAAGTTAGTCGTCAAAGAAGCTTTATTGAATTTTTCATGATGAAGCCTAGAACATTTGTTTAAAAATTAAATAGAATAAGACCACTAATTGATAATAAAAAAAACCACTACGACAAATTTTGGTAATGAATTTCTCACGAAGAAAGTAAGAAAGACTGGCCTGCCTTGCCTTGAAACCCTCATTCACTCAATACTGAGGTGAGGTAAGTTAATTTGTATTTGAATTTGAAAAAAAATCATTTTAAATTATTAAATATGACTAATAATAATTAAAGTAAAGTAAATTTAATTAACATTATTTAACTAATTTTTGAACAAATGGGAATTCACAAATATCATTGTCATTTGTAAAAGTTTTGTTAGAGAAATTTTTATAACTTTAATGGTTTTATAAATATATAAATATATAAATATA
>MUZC01000682.1:67635-89491 GCA_002072015.1 Radix auricularia | reverse complement strand
TCATATATTAACTTTAGGGTTATTGTTCAGGAGTTGACTGCTGAGATCATATATTAACTTTAGGGTTATTGTTCAGGAGTTGACTGCTGAGATCATATATTAACTTTAGGGTTATTGTTCAGGAGTTGACTGCTGAGATCATATATTAACTTTAGGGTTATTGTTCAGGAGTTGACTGCTGAGATCATATATTAACTTTAGGGTTATTGTTCAGGAGTTGACTGCTGAGATCATATATTAACTTTAGGGTTATTGTTCAGGAGTTGACTGCTGAGATCATATATTAACTTTAGGGTTATTGTTCAGGAGTTGACTGCTGAGATCATATATTAACTTTAGGGTTATTGTTCAGGAGTTGACTGCTGAGATCATATATTAACTTTAGGGTTATTGTTCAAAAGTTGACTGCTGAGATCATATATCAACTTTAGGGTTATTGTTCAGGAGTTGACTGCTGAGATCATATATTAACTTTAGGGTTATTGTTCAGGAGTTGACTGCTGAGATCATATATTAACTTTAGGGTTATTGTTCAGGAGTTGACTGCTGAGATCATATATTAACTTTAGGGTTATTGTTCAGGAGTTGACTGTTGAGATCATATATTAACTTTAGGGTTATTGTTCAGGAGTTGACTGCTGAGATCATATATTAACTTTAGGGTTATTGTTCCTGAGTTGACTGCTGAGATCATATATTAACTTTAGGGTTATTGTTCAGGAGTTGACTGCTGAGATCCCGTCTTTCGATTTGTTAGAGCGAGGATTGAACACCGCTATGAACATACGAACTCAAATAACTGATTTCTTGTTGCTACTCACAAAAATGGATTTGGTAATGCATAGACTCATAAAAATTGCTTTGGTCTTACATACTCTCATACCAATTGATTTGTTTATACATACTATCATAAATATTGGTTTATTCATACATTCACTTCTAAAAATTGATTTCGTCATACATAGATTATGCATCTTAGTTTAGATAATACTATTTTTTATCTGACATACATCTTTAGTTACTTGATTTAATGACGTGAATTAGGTACTTGAATTATTGACGTAAATTATTGACGTAAATTAGGTACTTGATTTATTGACGTGTATTAGTTATTTGATTTAGTAATGTGGTTTATTGACGTGATTTATTGACCTGAATTATCAATGTGATTTATTTACGTGAATTAGGTACTTGATTTAATGACGTGAATTAGGTACTTCAAATATTGACGTAAATTATTGACGTGGTTTATTGACGTGTATTAGGTATTTGATTTATTAACGCGATTTATTGACGTGAATTAGGTACTTGATTTATTAACGTGATTTATTGACGTCAATTATTCATGTGATTATCGACGTGAATTAGTTACTTGATTTATGAACGTGCTTTCTTGACATAATTTATTGATATGAATAAGTTACATGATTTATTAACCTTAATTAATTAATTAATTTATTGACGTTATTTATTGACGTAAATTAGGTACTTGATTTATTGACGTGAATTAGTTATTTGATTTATTAACGTGATTTATTAACGTGTTTTATTGACGTGATTTATTGAAGTGATATATTGTCGTGAATAAGTTACATAATTTATTGTCTTCAATTAGGAACTTTATTTATTGACGTAATTTATTTACTTGATTTATATGTTAAAATGACCTAATTTCCTAGAATATGTATCTTAGTTTAGATAACAGTATTTGTTATCTGACATTAGCAACTCTTTAAGACTGTCAGTACGCGACCACACAAAGTGTCATGTAAAACTTTGGTGTTTGGGAAGATAATAGAAAAACAAGGCCGATTAATTTTCTATATTTAAACATTTTTTACCACAACATTCTGTGGGTAGGATAAAATCAATTTAAATATTTCCAAGAGAGTATATTATTGTCACAAATAATTATCATGTTCATTTATTAAACTTTCCAGAAATTTAAAAGCTATAGTTACTACACTACTTTTTTAATAAGCCCCATGACTACGTTCATAAAGATTTAATGTTGTCGTTTATTAAAACTTAAACTTAAGTCAGAATAAACATGTATCAAATCCCAAACTCACCTCAAAATTAAACTTTAAGACCAAGCCAAAAAAAAAAATATTAAACTACTAACAACTTTTTAAATATTACTATAGCTACAATATTTTAATACGAAATAAATAAAGACTATTAAAAAGGAAGAATTAGTGGCAAATTATTTGGTGCAGAAATTGTGTCTATATTTTGTCAGTGAGAAAGAACACAATAACTGTAAAAGAATTTCAACGCAACTTCTGATTCGCTTTATTGTTTATTGCCATAATCTCTGCATCAAAAAGCACCGGTACAAATTTATGCTAAAATTGTGTTGTTCTTAAGAGAATAGAATCTATAGGTTAAAGGCTTTAAATTTCAATTATTCAAATTCAAATTTTAAATTTTATAAATAATACCGTGTGGCATCTTTATAAACTAGTGTTAGTTCAAATTAAAAAAAGATATTTTTTTAAAAAAGTAATTTAAACTGAAGTTAACAAATTTTGGTTTACAATAAATAATACAAATTACTTATTACTGTTGGCCTGTTGACTAGTGATGTAGTGTTTAGTGGCCCTACAATCTAATAAAATCTTTATGGCTGTGTTGGCATGTTGGCTATTAATGTAGTGTTTAGTCGCCCTATAATTTAATAAAATCTTTTTGGCTGTGTCGGCCTGTAGTGTTTAGTGGCCCTACAATCTAATAAAATCTTTATGGCAGTGTTGGCCTGTTGGCTAGTGATGTAGTGTTTATTTGGCCCTACAATTTAATAAAATCTTTATGGCTGTTTTGGCCTGTTCGCTAGTGATGTAGTGTTTATTTGGCCCTAAAATTTAACAAAATCTTTATGGCTGTGTTGGCCTGTTCGCTAGTGATGTAGTGTTTATTTGGCCCTACAATCTGGGCGTGTATGGGGTGCTAAGGAGGGGTAGTACCTCTGGTGGGAGGACACGTCGTACTCTCTAGGGGGTAGTTCTCCCACTCTTGGTCCCCACTTGACACTCAGCTCTCACCAGTGGCTCCTAGAAAATGTAGCGTGCGCAGTGGCCACACCCCGGACAACAGCTTCGACTGGCTGGCAAAACCTGGTGAGGGTAGCCGTGGGTCTCAAACCCTCGGTGACCTAGGTATGTCTACCTGTGCACGTGAAGACTGGACTCGATGGACTGAGCGGAGGAACCACTAGATGGTCAACGGTCAAGAAGGCGAGTCTCAGCAAAGTGTGGTGGAACGCTAAGGGCATGACAAGACAGACAGGACATCATGGCCATCCACTGCACCCGTCTCCATCACCAGCCGTCTCGACTCTGTCGTGCCTCTGGATCATGAGGGTCTCGGGCGAGAGAGTGAGATCGACGAACTGCGCAACTCTTTCTCACTTAAATCCAAGTCACCGCGCAAGTCACTTTTTTCATCCATCCCATCCCATAACTCACATCACCACCAAGCCCTGTGGCGACAGGCAAGCGACGAAGCGGCAGGTGTGGGTACACTGGGAGCCGTAGCCGCGACCCTGCACACAGGCGGCCCAGGGCAATGGGTCGTTATTCACCGACACGGAGCAGAGGTGGAGTCCGGCAGCCCCCTGGGTGACTGAACAGCCCTTTTTAGGAGTGCACTGCTCACCTCCATGGCATGAGGAAGGGGCTAGAAAAGGTGCCCTAAACATTTCCTGCTCCAGCCTTCCCTAGCCAGCTTACTGCGGCTGGTGGGGACCCTATACCAGCGGTCGAAATATAAAAACAGAAATTGAGGATAGTTCATCTCACATTAGGCGCATGGAATGTGCGCACCCTCCTGGACAGAGATGATGCAAATAGACCTCAGAGGAGAACAGCCCTGATTGGTAAAGAACTCGCTAGGTATAACATAGACATCGCAGCCCTGAGCGAGACAAAGCTTGCCGGCGAAGGTGAGCTCTGTGAAAAAGGCTCCGGCTACACATTCTTCTGGAGTGGCAGACCCAACGAGGAGCGGCGTGAAGCAGGAGTTGGCTTTGCGGTGAGGACAACCCTTGTTGGAAAAATGACTGGACTACCCAAGGGACTAAATGACAGGCTCATGGCCATGAAACTTCCACTGTTAGCTGGTAAGAAGCATGTCACCATCATCAGTGCATACGCCCCAACAATGACCAACCCAGATGAAGTCAAGGCAAAGTTTTACGAAGAACTTCACGCACTCATTGCCGACGTTCCAAAAGAGGACAAGCTCATCTTGCTAGGTGAATTCAAAGCAAGAGTTGGCAAGGACTACTGTGCCTGGGAGGGAGTACTTGGACACCATGGAGTGGGCCAATGCAACAGCAATGGCCTTCTTCTGCTTCAGACTTGTGCTGAACATGAACTGCTAATCACCAACACGATCTTCCGCCTCCCTACCCGCAATAGGACATCATGGATGCACCCCCGCTCGAAGCACTGGCATATTATTGACTATGTCATCGTTAGGAAGAGGGACAGACAGGATGTAAGAGTGACCAAGTCCATGTGCGGTGCTGAATGCTGGACAGACCACCGCCTCATCCTCTCCAAGCTCAACATTCGTATTGAGCCTAAACGGCGCCCGCAAGGGAAAAAGGCCCCCAAACGGCTGAATGTTGCTAAGCTGAAGACCACCAGTGGCAAGCAGTCATTCGTTATGGCTCTGGAGGAGCGCTTAAGATCCACCTCCCCGGAAAACCAGAACGTGGAGGCATATTGGACATCGCTTAGAGAGCTGATTTACACCTCAGCTACAGAGACCCTGGGGCCCCAGACCAGAAAAATAAGGACTGGTTTGACGAGAATTGCGAAGTCATCAAGCAGTTACTGGATGAGAAACACCAACTCCACCAAGCTTACCCCAATAACCCAAAATCCACTTCAAGGAGAGAAGCATTCAACAACATACGTAGAATTGTACAGCAGAAACTCCGTCAGATGCAGGACGATTAGCTCAGCAAAAAAGCTGAGGAGATCCAATGCTATGCAGACAGGCGTGATTATAAGCACTTCTACGAAGCCTTGAGAGAAGTGTATGGCCCAACGTCCTCAGGCTCAAATCCACTTCTCAGCGAAAACGGCAACACGCTCATCTCGGACAAAGGGAAGATCTTGGAGAGGTGGGCTGAACATTTTAACAACATCCTTAATCGCCCATCGGCAATCAATGAAGAAGCCATCAATCGTCTCCCCCAAGTGCCAACAAACAAGGCACTGGATGACCCACCTACCTTGCTCGAGACCCAGAAAGCAATCTGTCTACTTTCAAGTGGCAAAGATCCTGGTTCAGATGCCATACCAGCTGAGGTATACAAGGAAGGGGGACCAGCCCTAACTGAATTTCTCCACCAGCTATTTCTCTTGATATGGGAGCAAGAGAGGATCCCGCAGGATTTCAAAGATGCATCCATTGTACATCTTTATAAAGGAAAGGGAAATAGACTGGTTTGTGACAACCACAGAGGCATATCCCTGCTTTCTATTGCAGGAAAGATCCTAGCCAGAATCCTGCTAAACCGCCTGACAGCTCATCTTGACCAAAGTCTCCTGCCTGAAAGCCAGTGTGGCTTCCGAAGAGAGCGAGGAACCATCGACATGATTTTTGCTGCCAGGCAACTACAAGAGAAATGCCAGGAGCAGAACTCTGACCTATTCTCCACCTATGTTGACCTAACCAAGGCATTCGACACAGTTGGCAGAGAGGGTTTGTGGAAGATCATGAAGAAGTATGGTTGCCCAAGCAAATTCATTTCCTTGGTTCAACAATTCCACAAGGGCAACCAGGCCAGAGTCCAGGACAGAGGAGAGTCATCTGACCCTTTTCCTATCACAAACGTTGTCAAGCAGGGATGCGTCCAGGCCCCAACACTATTCAGCATCATGTTCTCTGCCATGCTGACAGAGGCCTTCAGAAACGAAGATGTTGGTGTTAAGCTGAGGTACCGTACAGATGGCAAACTGTTCAACCTTCGGAGGCTTCAGGCAAAAACCAAGGTCAGGACAGACACAATCAGGGACCTGCTCTTTGCAGACGATTGTGCCCTCAATGCTGCCTCAGAGGATGACATAAAACGCAGTGTTAACCTGTTCTTCAGCGCCTGCACTAACTTTGGTCTGACAAATAACACAAAGAAGGAAGACTGAAGTCCTTTATCAACCCGCGCCTGGAAAGCCTTATGTTGAGCCCATCATCACTGTCAACAACCAGAAACTCAACGCAGTGAAACGCTTCACTTACCTAGGCAGCACACTGTCACAAAATGTCACCATCGATGACGAAGTGAATGTCAGAATTGCCAGGGCCAGCTCCACTTTTGGCAGGTTGTACCCGAATGTCTGGAACAGAAGAGGCATTACCATCTAGACCAAAGTGAAAGTATATAGGGCAGTTGTGCTCCCTACACTGCTTTATGCATGCGAAACTTGGACCGTATATCAACGCCATGCTAAAAAGCTGAACCACTTTCACACAACAAGCCTCAGGAAGATTCTGGGCATAAAGTGGCAGGACAAAACTCCAGACACCACGGTACTAACCAGAGCTGGCCTCCCCAGCATCTTCACCCTACTGATGCAGTCACAGCTTCGCTGGGCAGGGCACCTAACCCGAATGCCAAATGAGAGACTACCAAAGAGACTCTTCTATGGGGAGCTCCAGGATGGCCAGCGGTCCCATGGTGGACAAAAGAAACGCTTTAAAAACACATTGAAAGCGTCTCTGAAAGCGTTTGCAATAAATCCAGACACGTGGGAGGAAGCTGCGTTGGACCGGTCCACCTGGCGCCAATCCATCCATGAAGGTGCCAGGACATGCGAGGCAAAAAGGATTAACGTCGCAGAAAAGAAGAGGCAAGCCCGAAAGGCCCTGCTGTCAACCCTCCAGGAGACAATCAACTCATCCAATGTCCCTTCTGTTCCCGAACTTTCCGTGCCAGGATCGGCCTTGTCAGCCGTCTGCGCACACATAGGCAAAACAAGTCCCAGCAACCCTCGGATGACTAAAGTGGTCCTCGTCTATTCGACGGACGAACGAACGAATCTAATAAAATCTTTATGGCTGTGTTGGCTTGTTGGCTAGTGATGTAGTGTTTATTTGGGAACACAACCTAATAAAATCTACATGGCTGTGTTGGCCTGTTGGCTAGTGATATAGTGTTTAGTGGCCTTTCAATATAATAAAATCTTTATGGCTGTGTTGGTCTGTTTGCTAAGGGATTTAGTGGCTAGTGGCCCTACAATCTATTAAAATCTTTATGGCTGTGTTGACCTTTTAGCTAGTGATGTAGTGTTTAGTGGTCCTAAAGTCTAATGAAATCTTTTTGGCTGTGTTGGCCTGTTGGCTAGTGACGCATTGTATAGTCGCCAAGGTTTTTAAGGAACGTGGCAGATAAAGATATCTGAGTACTTGTTTACGAAAAAGCCAGAGCACTATGTTCTTTCAAATTTTTTTTTTATATTAATGTCCATGAAATTATTGCAATGGATGTTATCTATTTTATAGGATAGAGAAAAAAGCGCTGTCTTAAATCAATATTTGACTAATTTGAGATGACGTAAAAGTCTTTGTTAGTCAAATAAAATATAAAGAAAATTATTCATTACAGAGATAAAGAGTCGGCCAAATCATAACATGGACTTATATTGTCTATAAAGAGTCGGCCAAATCAGACCATGGACTTATATTGTCTATAAAGAGTCGGCCAAGTCAGTCCATGGACTTATATTGTCTATAAAGAGTCGGCTAAATCAGACCATGGACTTATATTGCCTATAAAGAGTCGGCCAAATCAGGCCATGGAATTATAATGCCTATAAAGATTCGGCCAAATCAGACCATGGACTTATATTGCCTATAAAGAGTCGGCCAAATCAGACCATTGACTTATATTGTCTATAAAGAGTCGGCCAAATGAGGCCATGGACTTATATTGTCTATAAAGAGTCGGCTAAATCAGACCTTGGACTTATATTGTCTATACAGAGTCGGCTAAATCAAGCCATGGACTTATATTGCCAATAAAGAGTCGGCCAAATCAGGCCATGGACTTATATTGCCAATAAAGAGTCGGCCAAATCAGGCCATGGACTTATATTGTCTATAAAGAGTCGGCCAAATCAGACCATGGACTTATATTGCCTATAAAGAGTCGGCCAAATCAGACCATGGACTTATATTGCCTATAAAGAGTCGGCCAAATCATACCATGGAATTATATTGCCTATAAAGAGTCGGCCAAATCAGACCATGGACTTATATTGCCTATAAAGAGTCTGTCAAATCAGACCAAGGACTTATATTGCTTATAGTGATTATTCTATTTATTAAGATTTTGCACATTAAATTTTTAGGTAATATTGAGTTAACAAACATGAATGTTACAAAAATTGCATAATTCAAATAAAGATATCATTTAATTGTAAATTAATATAGACGCACATATCAGAGATATATAATTAAATCATTAGTCATTTCATATGTTTGGTTCAAACTATTTTGATAGAAGTATCAGTTCAATACTCTTGTCTAATCTCTTTTATGGATTGAAGTATCAGTTCAATACTCTTGTCTAATCTCTTTTATGGATTGAAGTATCAGTTCAATACTCTTGTCTAATCTCTTTTATGGATTGAAGTATCAGTTCAATACTCTTGTCTAATCTCTTTTATGGATTGAAGTATCAGTTCAATACTCTTGTCTAATCTCTTTTATGGATTGAAGTATCAGTTCAATACTCTTGTCTAATCTCTTTTATGGATTGAGGTATCAGTTCAATACTCTTGTCTAATCTCTTTTATGGATTAAAGTATCAGTTCAATACTCTTGTCTAATCTCTTTTATGGATTGAAGTAAAAGTTAAATACTCTTGTCTAATCTCTTTTATGGATTGAAGTATCTGTTCAATACTCTTGTCTAATCTCTTTTATAGAGTGAAGTATCAGTTAAATACTCTTGTCTAATCTCTTCTAAAGTGTAGACAGTACTACACATGATATAGTTTGTTATTTGAAATACCTCCAACATACAGAATGACAAACAGAGAAAAATATATAAATTGATATCTTTAGAAAAGCAAGTTCAGAAATTTTATTGAGTTTCACAGTAGTTTCATACGCATTTACCCTCTTAGCACATGCCCTCGTCCAGACCAACACATTTATAAAAAGTTATGCCTTAATTCCATTTGAGGTCAACGTTACTAATACTTGTGAATTCTCAAATGTCCTGAATAGTTTGCGTTAGAAAAGTAGAACATGATAATACATCATTCCTATACACAAATGTTTTCACAAAAGACTATGACGTAATAATTAAGTTTTTGTTAAATCAATAAAAAAACAGTTTTAATCTACTTAAAATATATTGATGTGTGTTAAGGCAACAAATGTTTTTTCTGGCTTAAATTTTTATTGAATATATATTTGCATTTTTCTATATTTTATTTACTACAGGAATACTTTCAACTAAAGATTTTGGTGTTGAAATATTGCTAGGTTTTGTCAATTACAAAGAACATTAGATCTTAAAATAAAATTTAGTGTACAATCTTAATTGAACAATTGTGTTATTGTTGGTAATCTCTGCACCAAAAAGCATCGGTCGAAATATATGTTAACATTGTTTTGTTCTTGAGATAATTTAGTTTCGAAGACAATATTTTTAATTTCTTTTAATATCAATTTAAATTTTATTAACCATACCGTGATACATTTTTATAAACTTTTATTAGTTAAAATTTAAAACAAAAACATTTTTTTCTAGTAAATCAAACTGAAGTTTAGATGAAATAAAGAACAAATTAATAACACATTTTGATGATAATAATTTTTGAATGTTGTGGAAACTATAACTTTAATATATTAAGTTTAATCCGTATGAATCTTTAACTATGTGAAGACGGTTCACTCTTGCCTTGTCATTGTGTATGTAAGTGACATGCCACTGACTTCGCTCCCTATAAATAGGGATACAATAACATTTAAATGTAATGATTTCCCCCCCCCTCTCCCCACCTACTTAACACTAAATCCGAATAAAACACAATCATGCCTCTATTGTATGCTATTTTATAAACATTTATGTCTTTTAAGGTTGGTAACTTTAACATAGAAATAAAATATTTTTTTAAAAATTGATTTAGTCACTAATAAAGTCATAACGAAAATCATTTGGATTAGTATAAAAAAAATAATTGATAAAATTATCCACAATTTTACATTTGTATTTTCAAGCGACATGTCACAAAAAAATCAATAGTTCAAGCACTTAGCGATGAAGAACGTAGTTTGGTAATGAAAATTAGTTACAAACGTAATTTAAAATTTTATAAACATTTTATTAAAAGTAAGTTTATATGCCAAATACTTTTTAAGACAGGATGTACAAATGTAAATCTATCCCGATAAAATATGTAAATTAGGGCGTCGGAAAAAAACAATGAACTGACCGATCAATTGCAAAAAATGTAAATCGTGTAAAACTAATTTGATTGATAAAACTTAATATAAATTTAAGAAAACTATTTCTAAAAAGGTATATTTCCAAGTTATTAATACTTAAAATATTCTTTTACTTACATATTTTGTCTCTTATTATTATTTTTTTTTAATCTTGACGTACATGCGTGATCAAAAAATTGTTTCTTCATTATTGTTTCCATAGCAGAACAGATTCTCTGTGTTCCCAAAAATTAAGGAGCCATGGAATTCTGCCTAATGACGGGATTTATATATGCGTTTTTTTCCTGTTAATCGAACACAATTTTATTAAGTACCATTCCTTACGTAAAATATACCTATCTAATTTCATTTCTTGATTTTCTTTTTTAAAGGCAACTTATTAGCAAAACACATATTTATAGATGTAAATATCACATTTAGCAACAAAAACTTACAATAATGACAAAATATATTTGTTTGGTGGCGCCAAAATTATTATTAAAACTAATTATTTAATTATTTTTCTATGTAATCTAAAGTATCATAAATACCATTGCAATTTCAAACATCTAACCAAGCATGATTTCGGCGCCCCCAATGAGCATTAATAGTTTGTTAGTGTCATATAAAAGGATTTGAGAATACAATTTGTTAGTGTCATATAAAAGGATTTGAGAATACAATTTATTAGTGTCATATAAAAGGATTTGAGAATACAATTTGTTAGTGTCATATAAAAGGATTTGAGAATACAATTTGTTAGTGTCATATAATAGGATTTGAGAATACAATTTGTTAGTGTCATAAAAAAGGATTTGAAAATACAATTTGTTAGTGTCATATAAAAGGATTTGAGAAAACAATTTGTTAGTGTCATATAAAAGGATTTGAGAATACAATTTGTTAGTGTCATATAAAAGGATTTGAGAATACAATTTGTTAGTGTCACCTCTTTTGGTGGTGTTACCCGGTGCTGTCCACACATGCCGCACCCCTAAGTGACGTCTACCGTTTGTCGCCAATGACGAGATGTATGTTCAGTAAAAGTAATTTTAACAGCATAACTAAAAGTCATTAGATTCTTGTCTATAAGCGTTACAATATATTTACAGCACAAGTTGATTTAAATTTCTGACCTGATTTAACAGAATCAACAGACATTTAAACAAAGATTTGTTATTTTAAACTAGATATTTCCTTAGTAAATATTGAGACGTTAAGTAATAAGAATTAAGTCACTATAAATAAAACGCAACTTTACAACTAGGTTTTTAGTATAGATCTAATATTTATAAAAAAAATATTACCAAGAATATGAGCGAAACAACGCTATTTTACAATTATTGTAAGAATTTATTTTTTTAAAAGAAAAATTTCTACAGTTTTTTTCTGAATCAAATGCAAAGTCTTTTACAAGATGTAAATTTAAAATACTTTAATTTGACTCTGTTTTAAAATTTTCAGATTCTATCTTAATTAGTATAACTACTGTTTACACCCTGAAGGTTCTTCTCTAAAACTTTTAAAGTTCTCTTGACTGGCATCCTACATGTTCTTATTGCCTTGTCTCTCCTGTAGTCTCTCTCACCCCATTATTGACAGAATCACAAGCATGCATCAAACTGTAATAAAATAGAAAGCAAGGATAAATCATTTTAAGGAAGCAACCCGTAGATTGCTTCAAACGCTATGTTTAATCTAATAAAAAACAAGTAAAAAGAAAATATACGTGTCCATTAGAATAGTGTCTTGTCTAATGCCCTATCTACACAGACGCTACTTCTATACAGAAGCATATTGCGTCCATAGACCATTCCGGTCTGTTGGCAGGCCACGGCTATAAGGATCCCACAAAGTAACCAGCCGCCTAGTGATAGGTATCATTTGTAAAGGGAACGACGTCAAGTGGTAGGCCTCATTGAAAAAATAGATTTGTTTCCTTAGCCAACAATTTAATTATAACCATAATTGAACGGTTTTAACTTGTTAGAAAAGTGTATATTTTTAGTAAATGAATGCTTTTCATCAGTGGCGTAGCTAGAGCTTTTTCCGCCCGGGGCGGTCTCCAATATGCCGCACTTTTAGGGACCACCCATAAATGACGTCACGCACCACGAGTCACATTTTACGTCATTCAAAAAGCGCAACTTTAAAAAAAAGTTCCACTTAATTATTTGATTATCGACACTTTATTCAATGAAGTTTTACGTGTTTCACACGTGTTACGACATTAGAGTTCAGCTTTAAGCTAAAAACATTATTAAATAAACACACAAAAGGAAAAACATTTAAACATGCTAATTTTCAAATAGACAATACCGCGTGTATGGGGGGGGGGGATCTTTTTAACGTCACATTGAGGAAGTGGTCTAAGTTTTCGTTTCGTGACGCCCTGTGACGAGGTGGCAGGGGATGAAAAATCGGCCGAAATTTCGTACAGTCATTTATGGACGGTTCCTTTTAAGACATATGATGGTTTTTTATAAATTGATTAACATGAATAAAAAATCATGTTAAGCCTGGTACCTATTGGAATTCAGGACGTGTTAGCGCATTTTCGTATTATGTATCAGTACTTATGTTAGATATCAGAATTATGTAGTTAGTAATTGTGTTTAGATTTTAGACATATTTTTTATGAATTTTCTTGTGTAATGAATATACCTGATATTTTTTCTTTTTAAAAGTCATTTCTTTACATTTAAAAAAAATTATTTTCTCTGTAATCCAACTACAAGTCACCACAAATGATGACGTAAAACTCTCTAAACTTTTACACATATTCTAATGACGTCAACTAAAAAAAAAAAACTAATTCTTTTGCACCCTTTCACACCACTCTTCAATGCTTGAAGAAGTATGCATTCGACTTCCGCAATGGCGACCGTTCCTTGCGTTAGTGTTACCTCTCGATTCGAAATAATTTTTGATAGTTTTAACGGGGTTTTTAAACGGATCGAGTAACTGAGTGTTGATGCACAAATGGCAGGTCAGGGCATACAAAAAACATATATACATCATGGGTCTAGGACTTATGGATGCTGTGATCAAGGGTGATGAAAGACGGACGGACAAAACGGGTGCAATAGCGATTTCGACATGTCGAAAATGCGCTAAAAATTTTATTTGAAACAAAGTACATTGTAAAAGGTGGGGAACAATTTTCGTATTATTTTACTATTGCATGCCCTTTTTATGTAAGCAGCAAAAAAATGTAGCATAAGATGATAGACCAATAAATACAGATTATAATAATACAAGATAATTCTTTGAAGGCCACAAGAATGATATAGGGGTCGCTAGTCCTCCCACCCCCACCACCCAAATGAGACAAGAGATATTCCAAATTTACACCAATAAAACATTAACATTTAATATGCTTTTATTTTTTTATTTTTATAAATATAGATCTATGTTGTTCTTTTATATAAAAAAGGAATTTTACACATCAGTATATAAACATATTTGTAAAAATTATTTATTCATTTGCTTACTTACCTAAATATCATAATAGCAAAATCGTGTATTATGTTTTCAAAATTTAAATTTTGTTTGAAATATCATGTTCGATTGACAATGTTGCAAGATTTAGTCGTCTTAAATCATTTATTGTGGAGCGAATATAATTTGTTTTTTCAACTTCAATTTGGAGTAGCTCCTGTCACAACAAGATACAATGATGCAATTGTTGAAAAATTTTTTAGCAAAATTATAATGTTGGGTAAATAATTTTCCATTATTTACTGTTGAATATATTTTTATAGATAAAGGTGGCATTTCTCCTCGTTTTTTTAAACATAATACCTCTTCTTGAGGTACAGCCAGGGTTAGTCTGAGGCTTCTGCAACCTATGCAGTCGCAGTGGGCCCAGCGCTTTCATAGGTAGGCCCAACCTATCTTAATTTTCACTTATTATCTTTATTAATACATTATCGCTACCCAAACTATTTCCCACGCAATTCTTTTTCGCATACTAAGCTGCATAAGGCCCTGCTATTGCTAAGACAGGCCCCTTGTACTGCCATAAAAACCTGGATTCTTTCTCTTTTAATCTCAAACAATTCTTTATCAATGTAAATAAAGAAAATTGTTTGATGTTCAAATTCTTCATTTAGTAGGCTAGATGGTATTATGCACGAATATTTTCTTGCAAAGACACGTAATTTATCACCGCGTTCTTTTATTTTCTTTTGTAATACATCTATGGATAAAAATTTTACTCTTTGTACTTTTTGCTCTAAAGATAGAACAATGTCTTCTAAATTTTCCCGTCTCATATTTTTCTCCTTCTAAGTCAGGGTTCAGCTGTTACCTCCAACTCTCTGTAACAGGGTTTTGTATTAGCACATATTTTTATTCCATGAAATGGGTTTGCATAGTTCGCATTAATTTAAAAAAGACGGGTTCCCATAAATTGAGATACATGAATTATAGAAAGAAAAAGATGGCATTGAACTAAGTAAAATTCCAGCATCTGATCTCGTTTTATTAATTACTTCAGATGTCAATTGTCCAAGACGATTGAAATTTTTAAGATTGTCTTTTCGGAATTATTTATGTTATTGTGGTATTTATTAACGGAGAAATAAATAACCATTCATTTTTAATGAATAACCCGTATTTTAATGAAAAACACAAGCTTTATGTGCTACTATAATGCAATAAAAGCAAAGTAAATTTAGTTTTTAATAAGTTACCTTAAAATAACTTTATGAAACCTGAAACAGTAATATAATTTACTACTTGCACGTTAAACACAATATTTGAACTACCATGTCATGTTGGCACTTGTTAACGCATGATTCTGTGAACTTCGAAATTCCATACTAAAACTGTACATATTTTCGGACCAGAGGTGATGTGTTGTTTTTTTTCAGTTTTCTAATAAAAGCGCCATCTGTGACGTATACGGCCTAATTTTCCAAACAGATCGTTAACTTTTTGAGTGATTTTAAATTTTTAAACGGTTTTGCGTTAGTTATAACAACCGCTAATTATGTAATAAAATAAATGTTGCACGAATCCGTTAATTAAAACTTAAAATTAATATTTTTTTGTTTCGCCATGTTTTTCAAAAGAAAAGGGGTGGTTTTCGGAATTTGCTTTTATTTTCAAATGCCCACAAATGCCGCCCTTTGATTGAGTGCCGCCCGGGGCGAACCACCCCCTGCGCCCCCCCTAGCTACGCCACTGCTTTCCATTGTTTTCATGATTTGATATTCATTTTATTTAATGATATCATTTGTGCTAGACATTTTACATGTGCATACATAATTAAGTCACATTCAAAGAATCATTTAAGCAACACAAATATAAGAATATTTCTTATTGATGTGTACATTAATAAAATAAAAATATTTTATTTGTTTCCAAATGTGTCTATAAATTAATGTACTGATTGTGTTTTAACAAATTGTGTATCTTATTTACTAGTCAGTAAGAGTTCTTTGAGGTGCGGAGTTTCTGGGACATCAAATTTTAATGCACATTTTATGTGGTAATAACATGGGATTTATTTACTAGTCAGTAAAAGTTCTTTGAGGTGTTGAGTTTACGGGACATCAAATTTTAATACACATTTTATGTGGTCCGTATATACTCGAGTATAAGCCGACCCGAGTATAAGCCGAGACCCCTAATTTTACCCCAAATAAACTGGGAAAAAGTATTGACTCGAGTATAAGCCGAGGGTGGGAAATGCGAAATGCAGCAGCTACTGGTAAATTTAAAAAATAATAGATACCAATAAAATTACATAAAAACACACAATATTTATTTCAAAAAGAAACAGTAAATTAGCTCTCTCTATATATATATTGTTGTTAGCTAATCTCTATTCTTCTTCCGGTCTTATTCAAGAACCTCACTCTGTTAATTAATTCTCACAATGACTATCAAGAGTTATTTCCCTTATTACATACAAGATTCAGCATAAACCCATGAACATATCAGGGCCACACACAGGAATGGCTCACCTGGCTGGCTGGGCTTCGTTTTTAATTATAGGTGCTCAGAAGGCGCGGAGAAGGACGTCCGCCTCGGGCTCTTCTCTCCGACGTAACTGGTTGCTAGACGCCAATCAGCAGGCGATCTAGTAACCAGTAAAGGCGGGGCGGGCTGCAGTGACTAGATCAGTTTAGGCAGGCGGGCTGCAGTGACTACAGGCTTATATCTGACTGCAGAGCGGCGGCATTTTCTGGGGTCATTTTTTTTTCACTCGAGTATAAGCCGAGGGGGTGCTTTTTCAGCACAAAAAATGTGCTGAAAAAGTCGGCTTATACTCGAGTATATACAGTAATAACACGGGATTTATTTTAAAAGATTTTAAAGGCACTTGAATGAAAATTTCAAATTAATTTTAAAAATATAAAAGTCTTACAGCTGTATAGAAATTGTTTGATTATTAGTAAAAACATAAAGATCCTCTTTTTATCCCAAGTGGTTAGAAAGCTATGATTTTTTTCTAAGACCTCATAATCTCTTTTTTCATTATTTCGTATTTCCTTCATATTTTGCGTCCTTTTATTGCATTTTTTAAAATTGCCCATAACCTATGTATTTAATTTAATAACATTAAAATACGTACTATTGTTAAGTGATATATTTAAAAATAAGTAGTTCATTATAATGGCAATTATGTAAATTTTCTAATTGTTAAATAGTTAAAATCTATGGTTTTTTTTATATCATTGTCATAAAACAGGTTATTTTAAAGTATTCTCTCTCTGAAGTCCCTTAACGGAAAAATTTGTATGTTAAAAAAAAAATTATAAAATGAAACCTTTTCTTGATTATTTATTAATAAATCAAATTTAAAAAACAACAAAATTTTTAAAATTTTTAATCACTATTTTATCGATTAAAATAATTTTCATCGATACAAAAATTTACCGATTAATCTAGAAATTAATCGGTAATTTCCGCAGCCCTAACATATATCTATATTAGGGCTGTTATCGATTAAATTAAATTTAATAGTTAACTTTTGAGAAATTACCGATTATCTAATCGATAATTTTGTTAAGCTAAAAATAAAGATGTATTACGTCATAACACAGAACATTTCAAGAGAAGTAATAAAAAGAGGTAATTGAATTTTTTTATTGAATTATTTTTAAAACATATTTAGCAATAATAATAAGTTAAATAACGCATTAAGGTTTAGGCACTTGGATCAAAATTTCAAATTAATTGTGAAATATACAAGTCTTAGTAAAACAGCTATATAGAAATTTTTTGATGATTAACAAAAACATAAAGATCATATTTTTTTATCCCACGAGTTCAAAAGTTTTGATTTTTTTCTAAGACCTCATAATCATCTTTCTCACTACGCTGTTTTCCTTTGCATTTTGTGCCCTTTTATGACATTATAAAAAATGCCCATAACGTAAGCATTTTGATTTATTTAATTTTAAAAATAATATTGTTAGGAGATATATTTAAATATAAGTAGTTTAATATAATGTCAATGAATTAAAATTTTGTTATTGTTAATTAAAAACAATGTTGGTTTTTTGTATCATTGTCCTTATTAAACAGGCTATTTTTAAATTTACACTTTAAGAGTATGTTTTTTAAATGTAGCAGTTTGTACTTAAAAAAAAACAAACTATTATTATTAATTAATTTTTCATTGATAAATCGGAAAAAATAATTAAAATTAATTCTTTAATTTTAATCACCATTTTACCGATTAAAATACTTTTAATCGATAAAAACATTTACCGATTAATCGAGAAATTAATTGGTAATTTCCGCAGCCCTAATATATATATATATAAAAGCTGTTGGTTGTGTTAATCAATGATCCACAAGGTTTTATTTTATTTCAGGTTTACATTAACAGCAATATAAGTTATTAGGGGTTGTAGGAACAGCCACTTTTTTCAAGAGCTAAAGTATCTTATCCTTGTTTTAAAAATACAAAAAAAATTATTTCCTGAAATGCACACAAAGCAATTTATAATTATAAATCGTTAAAACATATTTTGACATGTTTAGATATCCAAAAATTTTAGTATAAACTAAAAATGACGTCATGTAATTTTATATTACGTAGAAATACATCAGACAATTTTTAAACTCCTGTGTACTTTTTTATTTTTTTAAAAGTAATCTTTAATATTGAAGTATTTTGCACACCTCCTGATTGAAATATAAGCACAAAGAATGAAGTCAAAACGTTACTGATACAATGAGTGAGTGAGTGGCTTGTGTTATAATATGATCTTTTATCTTGTTTGATGACATTATCTAAATTTTTGAAAAACATATTTCTATTTTAATCAGGTGTTATTTTAAAATTTTATTTAATGTTATTTATTGACTTTATTTTTTACCAAATAATTGACGTGATTCATGGACTTTATTTTAGACGAATTCATTGACTTATCTTTTTTTACTTTATTTTTAACGAAATCGTTGACGTGATTTAGTATCTTGTTTGATGAATGTGTGTAAATTTAAAAAAAAACAAAAACATTATAAACAGTTTTTTAAAACTTTATTTATTATAACATTTTGACTTTATTTTTGACGATATCTTTGACGTGATTTATGGAATTTATTTTTTAGGATACAGCGCTATATAAATTATCATTTTATTATTATTATTATTTATTGAGATGAAGAGCGTGACCTCTTTTCGCTAAAAATTCGTGAGGGCATTCAAGTAGCGGAAGCCATCCATACAGCTAGGAGTGAGAAAAAGAAGAGCCAGGAGAAAGGGAAAGGGGGGAAGAGGGCGAACAGAAGCCATGTATATATATTGACAAGATTTATCGGCGTGAATTTGGTACTTGATTTATTAACGTGACTTTGGTACTTGATTTATTGACGTGAATTTGGTACTTGATTTATTGACGTGAATTTGGTACTTGATTTATTGACGTGAATTAGGTACTTCATTTATTGACGTGATTTATTGACATGATTTATTAACGTGATTTATTGACGTGATTTATTTACTTGCTTTATTGACTTGATTTATTAACGTAATTTATATGTTCAGATGACTTAGCTTTCCTAGAATATGTATCTTAGTTTAGTTAACATTATTGCTTATCTGATATGAGCTACTCTAAGACTGTCAGTACACGACCACACAAAATGTCTTGTAAAACTTTGGTTTTCGGAAGATGGGCTGATTAATTCTCTAATTGTAAACACTTTTTTTTACCTCAAGATTCTGTGGGTAGGAAGAAATCAATTCAAAATAGTCCCAAGAGAGTATATTAGCATGTTCATTTATTAAACTTATCAAAACTTACATATATATATACAGAGACTATACATAACAATAGTTGCTATATTACTTTCTAATGTAGTCCCATGTCTTTTTCTTTAAAGTTATTTAATGTTATAATTTATTAAAACTTTGGCTGAAGTCAAAATAACAATTTGCCGAAACTTAAGCTCAAGTAGGTAAAAAAAAGTTAGTAAACTTAAGTTTAAGTAGGTAAATAAAAAGTTAGTAAACTTAAGTTCAATTCAGAATAAACATTTATTAAAATTTACACTCAGTCATTAAAATAATATCAACTTTAATGTGTTAAAATAAGAATGATTATTTCTATAACCGGAATATTTTATAAGGAAATATAGATCCTTTCAAAATCAATTAGCTCTCAATGCTTAAGATATTAAGCTTCAAAATAATTGTTTGATGACACAAGTTGTTTACAAATATTTAAGGAAATACAACAATAATTAATTAAACCCAAATTATTGTAGAAATTGTGTCTAAATTTTGTCAGTGAGAAAAACTTAAAATAGAATTTCATTGCAACATGTGATGCGCATTATCGTGTATGGCCTATTAACTCTGCACCAAAAATCTCTAATAAAATACATGTTAATATTGTGTTGTTCTTTAGAGAATTTAGTTTAGAAGTCTATAATAATAATTGTCGATTTTAAACGAATTTTTATTTTTATACATTACCAGGAGACATTTTTAACATCTTTTTATAATTTAAGTTTTTTTAAATATATATTTTGTATAGTTATTTAAGCTAATGTAAAATAAAAACTAAATTTATATAACTAATAGATTGGAACTTTTACATTATTTATATTAACATTAACTATAAAATTAACTTAATAAGGTTATCCTATATGTATGTTTAACTATATTTACATATGCACAATTATGTTTCTTCTTGCATACATTTCGGTGGCATGCCACTGAAATCGATCCTTATTATTAGGGATACAAAGACATTCAAATGAAATAGTTCTAGTCCCAATCAAATAACATTGATCCGTAAAAGCATAATCTTGTCTCTAGTTTCTGTTATTTCTAAATAATATTGATCCATACGATAGAAAACAAACATAGAAATAAAATCATCAGAATTTCAATAGACTAAGTAACAAATATAACCATAGTAAAAATCATTTACGTTATTTTTTTTTTAATTGATAAAAATTCATCGCAACAGCTGACATATCTTAATCTAAAGGGACATTTTAAAAAATAAATAAATAGCACCAGCAATTAGCGATGAAGTTTGGTAAAGTAATCCAGTTATTGACTACGATCATAAAGAACATAGTTTGGTAAAGTAAACCAGTTATTGACTACGATCATGAAGAACATAGTTTGGTAAAGTAAACCAGTTATTGACTACGATCATAAAGAACACAGTTTGGTGAAGTAAACCAGTTAATCACTACGATCATAAAGAACATAGTTTGGTAAAGTAAACCAGTTATTGACTACGATCATAAAAAAATAGTTTGGTAAAGTAAACCAGTTATTGACTACGATCATAAAGAACATAGTCTGGTAAAGTTAACGAGTTATTGACTACGATCATAAAAATTGCTGAAGACAAGTAAAAGACAAATGACAATTCTATTGTAGTAATGTTAATGACATGTGGCACACAACTTAGGCTTGTCCATAGGAATTTTATTCCAATGGGATTGCCATGGGAAACGTCCCATGGGATGGGATGGAATGGGATGGGACAGCACACATTTTATTTCCCATGTATTTAAAAGTTTGTCTAGGTTTTATTTAAAGTGGTGAGCGGTAACAAGGAATGATACTGAAGTGTCATAAAGTTAATAAATTTTGTCGTATTGCATGTTTCTTTGAATATGAAGTCCTATTTAAAGACAATAGACCTAAACTTTCATAAATTACATGATTTTATTTTTAATGTATTCCATATTATTTAATATAATAATAGAAATCACATGCGATGGGATGGGACAGAAAAGTATTCCCATGGAAAAGCCTGATAAAACTAACTGAATTCATGCCAAATATTTTTTAAGACTATATTTTACCTCGTGTCGGTACAACGTCGATACAGGCCAAAAATGCACCAGTTTCAGGGCAATGGATAAAGTTCTGTAGGTCAAACATACAGAAAAGTTTTAGAAGCCCTGGT